>APFE031267180.1:49948-95251 GCA_000404065.3 Pinus taeda | reverse complement strand
CCCCTGCTGCGCAATGAAGGGGGGGCTTCGCCCCCCCTCTAACCCCCCGATTCACTACGTAGGTTAGTCGTGGAAAGAATATAACACAACCCAACAAGATGGTGAATCTTCAATGTTAATGGGAGTCTTTGATGAGGGTTGAGGTTTGCTTGTTTTAATTCTGGTACTCTTCCTTGCCCTGAAATACATGGAGATTTTTGTTTTCCTCTTCTGCTTCTACTTGGCTAGTGTACTGAGGGCAGTGAGGGAAGCTGCTGCTTCTCTTTCCAAAGTTTCAGGGGACTCTTCTCTATGCTCTGCCCTCTCTGCCTCCTTTTCTCCCTCTTCTGTCTCTTTTTCCTCCTTCTGCTCTGTTTCTTTTCTTTCCTCCTTCCTCTCTTGCTCTGCTATGTCACCACTAGCTTCATTTTCTCCTCCTTGCTATTCTCCCTTCTCACTGACAGAAGGACTAACATCATAGGTTAATGCCTTGGTGTCATCCTCAACTGTCATATTTCTTAAAACTTCCCATGCTATAGGGATTGTAAGGGTATAGAGGGCTTCTTCAACTAGGATCTTGATTAGGCCATGGTGAGCTAGCTATTGTGAATTTTCTTCTTGTACCTTGGTGCTGGAGTCAATGAGGGATTGAAGGAGAAAGTAAGGGATACTGAGCTTTTGATGTGCTAGGGTATCCATGCCATATCTCAATTCTCGGAGGATTATGAAATGATATCCATAAACAATGTTGTGCCTCCACTCACAAGAAATGTATTTGATCACTTGGTAGCTAACCTCATCCCAGGGATATGGTACACTAGCCCTCCTAATTCCATTTTTGTCTTCAACAGGGGTTTCATTATCTTATAAAAATTTCCTCTTGGTAGCCTGGCCCATTGGTTTCTCATCCTTACTCCAAGGCAGCCCAAGAGGAAGGGTAGTGATCCTACTGATGAATTCAGGGGTTATTTCAATGGAGAGGCCTCTAATGGTTACAGTAGTATGAGTTCTTGTGTGAGGGACCAGAGAGAGAAAATTAATGGCAAATTTCATCATCAAACCCTCTAAACTTCTCAAAAGAAATCATCTAGTTTGCCTTTGTATATTTTTCCACCACTTGAGGATGTGCATGGGGTCTAGTGGAGTTAGTGGGCTATTTTCTCATAAATCCCCTGTCATATTACTTGTAATTCTTTGGAAAAACTAGATATGGAGGTGGAGAAAAACAATTTCGGGTGAAATAGAAAAACAGAGGGGACTGTGTTTTTTTTAAAAGCAGATTTTTTTCAATGTGTTTCTACCCTCTTAAAGACTCATTTTATTTTCAATTTGAGACCAACCCTTTCATATTTTGATATTCAATAGAGGGAATTCATGAAATCTACCTCTTCAGACTAAAATTCGTGTCAAAAATCACATTTCCTCCCTTCAAAATGACTCACTGCCCCTCCTATAGAACCTGTTGTCCCTCCTGTAGATTTCCTGTAGGTGCTCCTGTAGAAAATGCCGAGAGAAAAAATATGGAGGAAATCAATGGAGGATGGTGGATACAAGGCTGTGGGGGCATAAGAAGACTACTGTGTGGCTGAGTTACGAGGAGAAACTGAAGAAAAGGTGGTGAGAATACGTGGAGAGGAGTGCTCATTACCTTTTATGGCTATTTTCAGTTATGAGTGTTGAGCTGGCAAGGTGTACATTGCCTAGATAAGGACTGTTGGTCCCCACCTAGTTGTTCATCATGACCCCCCCTCGTAATCATCCCCTCATTATGACATCAGAATTAGCTCTTCCTCCCACTACCTATCCTTCCAATCTTTTGCTTGAGTTGACTGTGCGCACATGTGGGTGATATCTCGGTTAAGTGGAGTCAACTAGATGAAGGTGGCCAAGTTAACTAGCCACCTTTCCCTCTTTCTATTTCAACCATCTCGTTGCCTTCATATGATTCCTAATTACACAAATTCAGATAGAGGAGTGACTTAGCTACTTACCTTTAATCCAAATGTTTTTGCTACCATCGACTTGTGAGGTGCTATGGCTTTCTTTGCTGCATGCCTTCATTCTCCTTCATGCATGTTGTCTTTGATTGCTGATGTGTTGTTGTGTGTTCTTGCAGGTTCTTCTTTTGCTAGAGATGAGCTGCATGTGCCTTTTCAACCTTCAGATGTGCTGTCCCTTGCTGCTAGCATTAGACTTCTAGGGGATCAGCTGCTACAGGAATTCCTATAGGAGCTCCTGTAGTTGCTTCTCCCCTTGAAACTTCAGCTATTTCCCTGTGCTTGGAGCTCACGAATGATGCCAGAGGTGGAGATGAATGATGGAGGGATAGTAGCTAAGCTTCAAGTAAAGTTAATGGTGCCTTTTCCTCCTTTTATTCTTGTTTTTTTTTTCAAAACTGATTTTTATTTATTTATTATTTATTTATTCTTTCCTTCTTCTTCTTCTTTTTTTTATTTTTTTTTTTTTTTTTTTTTCTTTCTGTGTTTTTGCTTGCAAAGGGGAAAAAAAATAATAATGATGCTTGGAGTGTGATGTAGGCTTGGAAATGATGGCAAGGAGGTTTGAAGATGGTAAGAGGGATAATAGGTTCCTCATGAAGCTTGTCTTGTCCCTCAAACTGCCTCCAGTAGACACTTTTGTCTCTATGTAATTCCTACAAGAGCCTCCTATAGAAAAAACAGAGCCTCTTATAGAAAACACAGTTTTGGAAGAAGAGGTACAGTGGGGTGAAAGAGATGCCAAAAATGATGGAGGAAGGTGTGGAGAAGATGAGATGGATGCTGGTATGAATGTCAGGGTCCCCTTGGCACCTTCTTCTGGTCCCTATAGTCCTCTTGCAAACCTACAATGCAATAAAAATTGATTTTTTCTTTCTCTCTCTTTTTGTTTTTAAACAACTAGGGTACCTCAGAGAGGTTTTCACCTTAATTACCTGCCCTGGGCACCTCCAAGGGAGTTTTTCACCCAGGGATCTTATTTTTTTCCTCCTTTTTTTTGACATCACTGGGCTGCCTTAGAAGAGGTTTTCAACCCAATGATGGGACTCAAGGGCCTCATGGAGGTTTTCATTTGAGTCCTTATTTTTTGTCTTTTTTCTTCAGTGAGTGGTTGAAGTGGAAATTAAGACATGCTCCACTACCATCACTGTTTTATTCAAATCTTTCATAAAATCCCTCTTGGAGAGGGGTTTCTTGTAGGCTTTCAGCCAATGTCCATTGACAAGCATGGGGATGGCTTCATCATCAATGGTTCTGATCAGAACTGAACCATTGTCATTGCATTTCTTCACAGTGTAGGGTCTCAGCCATCTTGTCCTCAGCTTTCCTTTGAAATCCTTGTATCTTGAATCATAGAGTAGTGCCCAATCTCCCTCTTGGAATTGCTGGAAATAATACTGAGAGGGGGGGGTGAATCAGTATTATCAAATCAATAAAACTTTTTCATTTCCATACTTTAGATACATATACGCTACTTTAGTTAATGGAACCCGCGTGTATACACAACTGTGTCTAATGCAACTAGCGTATATCTAGAATACTCGTGATTCAGTTAATCCATTAATTGTTGATCTTTAGTTAGTGCATCAAAACTTCATTAACCATATGAACAGTAAGTAGGTGTAGTAAAACAGAACAGATCATCACACACAAGAAGCACACATGAACACCATGATATAAGGTGGAAACCCAATGTGGGTGAAAACCACCTGCTGCAAGTTGTCTCTGTCTTCTTTTAATAAGAAACTTCATTTTACAATAGTTCTATACTAGTGCAGTATTATACCAGTACGCAGGCTTCTACCTGCAGAGGGCTACAACCCTCTCTCATTTTCCAGACTCTCCTAGATGGGAGCTACAACCCCCTTAGCTCTTGTACTAGCCGATCCATTTACTAGTATGTAGGTGCCTACCTACTGAATGCTCCAATCTTTACTCGTTCTCCAGCTGGTACTGGAAGGGAGCTACCACCCCCTTTTCTCTTATACTAGTTGATGTACTAGTACGCAAGCGCCGACCTACAATATCCTTTCATCCTCCAGGGACCACATTTCATACATTTTCAGATTGGATACTCCTAAAGCACAACACTATAATCTGAAGGCCACGTTTCATTCAATTTTCATACTGGACCCATCAATATCATTGAAGCACAAAATCAATCAATACTAGCATCATCAATCTCTGAATCACTGAAACACTGAAACCCTGTCAACAACACAATCACCAGAACACAAAGCAGACAACAGAACTCTGCAATAACAATCAGACCCAATTGCAACTTCAAATATCATACTTCATAATCTATATGCTACTACGATGAACCAAACCTTTGTACATACGTGCTTTCACCAAAGCCAACCCACGTACAGATCTATAAATATTCAATCATGACTTGCAGCTATTTCCAACTTAAGTTATACCCAATTCAGAACATTACATGCACCAAAATACAGATCTAGAATAAGCATAATAAACCATATAGAGATAGTTCATTTCAAACCATTTGATCCCGATCTATCCTTAGATCTTGTTCTCCATCAACCGGTGAGATCCCTCCTTAGCTTAAATCAAGTAATGCATCATAACCCATATCCTGCATACTGGATCTCATACTTCATCATATATTCAAGACTTTCTCAATAACTTTGCCTAATGATCTTCTTCTCCTTTTATAGTCTTAGGCCTTACTCAATACCATGGTCCAAAACCATTGAGAACCAATAATAGGGACCCAATACCTAGGTTCAACACTTCAGACGCAATACTAAGGACCAAAACCATAGGTCTAAATACCATGGACCCAAAAATAAGCTTTCCCACATGTATGCGCTTTTCCGTGCATGAAAGTGCGTGCATACGCATACGCGACTTTTGATTGGCAATCTCGCATGTATACGCGCCTTTGTATTAGTGAAGCTGCGTGTATAACCTGCGTGTATACCCTACTTGGTATATAGTGAACATGCGTATATACGTGACTTGGTACATAGTGAACCTGTGTATAACCTGCTTGTATACCCTACTTGGTATATAGTGAACCTGCGTATGTACTCTGAACCTGCATATATACTCTTCTTTCATCATTCTTTGTAGTCTGATCATCAAATTTTTTCTACTGATCTCCTGCAATATGATCTGTCATCTGTGTGATTTGCCATCAAGGACAACACTTGTCTCATAATTCCAACAATCTCGCCCTTTGGACTTGATGGCAAAGCTAACTTGTCATATTGAGAACTGTCATCTGATTCCTTTGAGCTGTCCTACATCCCATGCATTCAGTCACATCTGATATCTCTTCTGTAGATTCATCTATATGTATATAAGTGAGTTGTTCTTCTACGAGTGGGTTGCCATCAACTACAACACATGCATCATAATGCCAACAATCTCCCCCTTTGGACTTGATGGCAACAACACCAGATCACTCTCCCCCTTTGACATCAAGGGCAAAGGGAAAACCAAGATATTCTCTTTCCTTGATAACATTCCACTGTCCATACTCCCCCTGAGTACTTGCTAAAATCTCTGAATGAGCTCCCCCTTTGTATATGCCAAGGTGTCCCAATCTGTCCATGCTCCCTTTGAGTACATACTGAAATCTCTGCTCTGCTGAAGTGCGTTGTTCATACTCCCCCTGACTGTAAGCAAGGTTTACAAAAAGATGTTCTACAAGAAGAATATGACTCTATACATCATAAATGACCTTCCTATCACCAAGGACTCATGCATACATCCATCTCCCATCAAATTGGGGATATACCAAAAGTTTACACATGATAATACAAGAGTATAAGATCATTCATCCCAGGCATAGTGGGGAAACCAATATAGGTCGTTACATGAACTTGATAAGAAAAGATATACATAACATAGAGACGAAAGATTTAAAACAATTCTATGAGAGTCATCAGCAGCATCTGTCAATCATCATTCAGATCAGCAACCATGTTCTCCTTCTGCACCTGTTCCACCTGAAATCAAACCAACATATACGCGACTGTATCCACAGAAACATGTGTACATACGCGGATGTCCCTCATAAAACTTGCGTACAACCACTTCCAGATCAGCAACCTGTAAATGTCCTGTAACAAGGTATGTCTGCATATAGATATCAACTCATCATCATAAAATCATTATACCATTTGTGAAAAACACCATGGTCATCTCATCATCATCAAGATCTACATGATCCAAGTATCATCACTTTGGGAACATCTGCATCAATCAACATATGTAAGTATCAACCTATCATCATATAGGTAAGAACTCAATGCAACTTTGAGTAATCATTCATGTATCCAACGCTATGTATCTTGAGCTCAAAATCATTTGCCAAGATTTCTTTATATCATCAACATCAACAATCCTCATCCACATGAGCACCAAGAACTATAGGAATCCATATAAACACCATATATGCATCATCAGAGAATAAACCACAAATCTGATCTGAACATCAACTATGTAACCCCAAGAAATATATGAGATTTTGTCATGGATAACTCATAATCATAGAAAAATATATCATTTAGCCATATAAGTATCATCACCAAGGACTACTAACCATAATGCCAACAATGCATTATTCAAAACATAAACTCCCCCTGAACCTGTGCCATCTGTTTACTGTCAGATCTGATCATGCATATATCAACAAGAAGTATCACAACATCATCATCATCAAGTTAGGATCAAAAACACTTCTAAACATCTTATGAGTATCAAGACATTTCCACACATCATTAGTAGATTGTAACCATTATCAAACAGAACAAATAGACTGAATCATATCAGACCCTTTTTCTGAGCCTATCCCTTCTGCTTTTCCTCAGACTGACATATACACAACTGTGCAGTATCTAACTCGTGTATATACATGACTTCCCTTTATACAACTTGCATATGAGATTTAGGACACTGAAGTGTTACACTTTCAGCTCCCCCTGAGTCTGTTATGTCTGTATATGGTGTTGTGCCACATCTTTCTGACTGTACTTACTTCTTCTTCCATATCTTCAAATGTGATGATGTTTTCTCCTTTTGGTGTGGTGCCCGTACCTTGTTCCTGCATTCCTTTGCTATATGTCCAAGCTTGTTACATGCATAACATCTCATATGTTTCATATTCCTCCTATAGCAATCAACAGCTTTGTGACCAAACATATTGCAAGAAAAACAATATCCATTAAAGTACCTGGAATGTGATGATCTTTCTGCATGACGGTCTTGAACTACTCTTCTTCTGCATCTGGCTGCAACATGTCCAAGATTATGACATACATAACGTTCAACCTTATTCATTGGAGGAGTAAAAGATTTTCTTTGAAGAATTTCTTTCCTTGGCTGTTGATGGGGTTGACCTCTCATCTCCTTGTTGAACATTTCAGATTTTGCATTAGATTCCCTTGTCTTACTTTGTGAACTAGATTCTTCTTCAACAGATTCATGAAAACCAAGACCAGCTTTGATAGCAGGAGACCTTTGACTACTAATAATATCATCCAAGATCTTAGTACTATCTTGAAATCGTAAGAGCTTATCTTTTTCTTCTAATTTTTCTTTTAGAATATTTACCTCAACCTGGAGATGCTCTTCCTTTTCATGATATTGCTTCTTCATGTTTTCTTCAACATTTCTTCCTTCTTCCAACTGATGTCTTAGATCAAGAAATTCATTTTCTTGTTTTTCATGAGCTTGGAGTAGTTCTTTATTCTGCTTCTTTGATTCTTCAAGATCTTCCTTTAGTGAGAGGATTGTAGCTTCAAGCCGATCATAGTAACTGGATCTATCTCTGAGTTTCTTGATTGTTGTGCTTCTTTCATTTACTTCATTACTTAATGATGTCACTTCATCCTGCAACTTTTGATATTTTTCCTTGAATAGTTTCCTTACCTTGTTACCTTCCTCTAGTTGAGCTTTTAGTTTGGTAGCTACTTCCTTGAAGGCACATTCCCTTTTGTTCAATAGATCTTGTTGATCTCTAATTTTGTCTGTTAGCCTTTTAAATTCTACCTCTATTTGATATCTTTCTTGCTCACCCATAAAAGCAAATTCAGTTGTTTCGCTATCGCTTTCATCGTATTCAAATAGATAGATACCAGAGGATAACAAATTCATACATGATAGATCTTGTTCATCTTCATTCTGAAGTGATTCTGAATCTGAAGTGCTTCTTCCACATAGTCCCCAATCGATGCTCCCACTGTCATAATTCTTCTTATATGTCTTCTTTTTCTTAGGTGCTTTCTTCTTGAGCTTCTTTCCCATTGATCTATGGATCTCCTTCAAGCGATCAAGCTTCTACCAAAGGACTTTCTCTGATCCCAATTGTTGGAAATAATACTGAGAGGGGGGATGAATCAGTATTATCAAATCAATAAAACTTTTTCATTTCCATACTTTAGATACATATACGCTACTTCAGTTAATGGAAGCCGCGTGTATACGCAACTGTGTCTAATGCAACTAGCGTATATCCAGAATACTCGTGATTTAGTTAATTCATTAATTGTTGATCTTTAGTTAGTGCATCAGAACTTCATTAACCATATGAACAGTAAGTATGTGTAGTAAAACAGAACAGATCATCACACACAAGAAGCACACATGAACACCATGATATAAGGTGGAAACCCAATGTGGGTGAAAACCACCTGCTGCAAGTTGTCTCTATCTTCTTTTAATAAGAAACTTCATTTTACAATAGCTCTATACTGGCGCAGTCTTATACCAGTACACAGGCTTCTACCTGCAGAGGGCTACAACCCTTTCTCATTTTCCAGACTCTCCTGGATGGGAGCTACAACCCCCTTAGCTCTTGTACTAGCCGATCCATTTACTAGTATGTAGGTGCCTGCCTACTGAATGCTCCAATTTTCACTCGTTCTCCAGCTGCTACTGGAAGGGAGCTACCACCCCCTTTGCTCTTATACTAGCTGATTACTAGTACGCAGGTGCCGGCCTACAATCTCCTTTCATCCTCCAGGGACCACATTTCATAAATTTTCAGAATGGATACTCCTGAAGCACACCACTATAATATGAAGGCCACGTTTCATCCAATTTTCATACTGGACCCATCAATATCATTGAAGCACAAAATCAATCAATACTAGCATCATCAATCTTTGAATCACTGAAACACTGAAACCCTGTCAACAACACAGTCACCAGAACACAAAGCAGTCAACAGAACTCTGCAATAACAATCAGACCCAACTGCAACTTCAAATACCATACTTCATAATGTATACGCTACTACGATGAACCAAACCCGCGTACATACACGCTTTCACCAAAGCCAACCCGCGTACAGATCTATAAATATTCAATCATGACTTGCAACTGTTTCAAACTTAAGTTATACCCAGTTTAGAACATTACATGAGTCAGAATACAGATCTAGAATAATCACAATAAACCATATAGAGATAGTTCATTTCAAACCATTTGATCCCGATCTATCCTTAGATCTTGTTCTCCATCTACCGGTGAGATCCCTCCTTAGCTTAAATCAAGAAATGCATCATAATCCATATCCTGCATACTGGATCTCATACTTCATCAGATATTCAAGACTTTCTCAATACCTTTGCCTAATGACCTTCTTCTCCTTTTATAGTCTTAGGCCTTACTCAATACCATGGTCCAAAACCATTGAGAACCAATACTAGGGACCCAATACCTGGGTTCAACACTTCGGACGCAATACTAAGGACCAAAACCATAGGTCTAAATAACATGGACCCAAAAATAAGCTTTCCCACATGTACGCGCTTTTCCGTGCATGAAAGTGCGTGCATACACATACGCGACTTTTGATCGGCAATCCCGCGTGTATACGCGCCTTTGTATTAGTGAAGCTGCGTGTATACCCTACTTGGTATATAGCAAACCTGCGTATATATGCGACTTGGTACATAGTGAACCTGCGTATAACCTGCTTGTATACCCTACTTGGTATATAGTGAACCTGCGTATGTACTTTGAACCTGTATATATACTCTTCTTTCATCATTCTTTGTAGTCTGATCATCAAATCTTTTCTACTGATCTACTGCAATATGATTTGTCATCTGTGTGATTTGCCATCAAGGACAACACTTGTCTCATAATGCCAACAGGAATTGCTTCTCCTTGATATTTCTATCATGCCATATCTTTCTCTGAAGCTGAACTACCTCTGTATGGAGAAGGGCTTGCAATCTTTATTCATCCAATCCACTGAGCTGAAGTAATCTCTCCTTCTGTGCATGGCTGAGGTCTAGGTCCAGCTGGGCTACCATCCTTAGGGTATTGAATTCAAACTCTATTGACATCAAAGCCTTCTTCCCATAGACCAGTTCATAGGGTGTGAACCCAGTGGAGGTCTTCCATGTTGTGTTGTAGGCCCAAGTGGCCTCAACTAATCTGTCCACCCAGTCTTTTCTGTTGCTGCTCACTACCTTGGTTAGGATCCCTTCCAATGCTCTGTTAGTGACCTCCACTTGCCCATTGGCTTGTGGATGGTAAGGGGTGGAAGTCTTGTGCTTGATCTTATGATGTTTGAGCAGGTCTTCAATCAGGTTGGAAGTGAACTGATTGCCTTGGTCTATGACCAACTCTCTCAGATACTCGAACTTGTAGAATATGTTTTCCCTCAAAAACTCAACTACTTTTTTCTATGTCGCTGCTTTGATTGGTTTTGTCTCCGCCCACTTTGTCAAGTAGTTGGTGCACACAATGATGTACTGCTTCTGCTTTGAAGGGGGGTTGATAGGCCCCACAAAGTCCATGCCCCACTTCTCAAATGGCTCAAAGGTCACTTGAGGTTGCATGGGCATTTCATCCTTTTGAGTGGGTTTCCCCATCCTCTAGCACCAATCACACTAGCTCATGTATCTCCTCACATCTTGATGAAGAATGGGCCAATAGTAGCCTGCTTGTAATATCTTAAAGGCGGTTCTTTTTGTTGCAAAATGACCTCCACAAGGCTCATAATGACAGGTCAGGAGGATGTCGAAGACTTCCTCCTCCCTGACACATCTTCTCAAGATCTGATTTGGGCCAAGTTTGAAGAGATTGCTTCCAATCTAGGTGAAAGGGGCGCTTTTCCTTACTATCTTGGTCTTCTCTTTTGAGGATAGGTGTGGTGGGAACTGTGTTGAAACCAAGTAGTTTGCTATATCAGCAAACCATGGAGAGATTACTGATATAGAAAATAAGTGTTCATCTGGCATTTGGTCATCCACCATTCCTTCTTCACCTGCAGGCAAATTTACTCTAGACAAAAAGTCAGCAACATCATTCTCTTTACTAGGCTTATTAATAATGGTCATATCAAACTGCTACAGTAAAAGAAGCCATCTAATAATGTGAGCATTTACATCTGGTTTTTTCATTACATATCTAATTACAATGTGATCAGTGTGCACAAAGGTTTGATAGCCCATGATATAATGTCTAAATTTGTTTAAGGAATGCACGATAGCTAGGAGCTCCTTCTCAGTCACTATATAGTTTAAATCTGCCTTTGACAATTTTTTTCTTATAAAGTATATGGCATAAGGTAAATTTTCATCAATTTGTCCTAAGGCTACTCCTATTTCTTTGTTCGAGGCATCTATGTGAATGTGAAAGGGTAGGGCCCAGTTTGGGCCTCTGAGAATTGGGGCAGTCACTAGCTTGCTCTTCAAGGTATGTAGGGTTTCTTGACAGTTTTCCGACCATATGAACTCAACATCTTTGCCTAGGAGGCCGTACAAAGGAGAGGCTATCTTGTTGAAATATTTAATGAATCTCTTGTAATATCTAACTAAGACTAGGAAGCTTTTGACATCTCTCACATTTTGAGGAGGTGGGACCCTTTGGATGATGGCAATTTTGTTGGGGTCCACCTGCAGTCCTTGTTGAGATATTGCATGACCTATCACAGTCCCTTCAATCATAAAAAATTCAAAATTTTCTAGACTGAGGGATAGGTTCATCTCAATACACTTATCTAGAACTTTTCCTAGGTTAGATAAAGCTTCCTGAAAGTCAAATCCATAAGGAGTAAAATCATCCATGTATATTTCTACTGCATCATGAACCAGTTCAGAAAATATACTCAATACTGCTCTTTGGAAAGTGGCTGGAGCATTGCAAAAACCAAAAGGAAGGACCCAGTATGCAAAGGTACCCCAAGGACAAGTGAAAGTGGTCTTATCTTGGTCTTCCGGGCTGATTTTAATCTAATTGTACCCGCTAAACCCATCTAGGAAGTAGAAAAACTTTTTCCCTGCCAGAATGTCTAACACTTGATCTATGAAAGGTAAAGGAAAATGGTCCTTTTTAGTGGCTTTGTTCAATTCCCAATATTCGACACAAATTCTCCACTTACCATTTTTATTTGGCACTTGCACCAAAGGAGAGACCCATTCACTGTCAGAGATGGGATAGATGAATCCTGCATCAAGCAATTTCTGCAGTTCTTCCTTAACAATATCTTTAAGTGCTGGGTTCATCCTCCTTTTAGGCTACCTGATTGGCTTGCAATCTTCCTTGATGTATATATGATGAGTACATACTGAAGGGTGCACTCCCTTCATCTCCTTATAACTCCAAGCGAAGGCATCTAGATGTTTTCTCAGTACACTGCATAGCTCCTTCTCCTGGGAAGTAGATAGGGATGGATTGAATTTCAATGTCCTTTCTTGGCCAAACTCTATATTTTTAACACAGAGAGAAGTGGGGTCAGCCACACAGAGATCAGTTGAGGGGTTGTTTTGGGTTTCTCTGACTGTGTCTTATAATGGTGATACACTGGGAGGTGGATTCTGAATCAAATTTTAAATCATATCATCCTCATCTTACGATTTCCCCCCATGGAAATTTCTAATGTACACAGTGGTGTAGAATAAACTTCATCCTCATCCTCCTCCTCCAACCAGAGAGGTAGATCATGTTCTAGCAAGGGTTAGGCAGGAGGATATAGGATTAACTGCTTGGACATGTGCTCGTTCTTTATGGTCATGTTCCCAACTCGATAGCTGATGTAGGCATCGGCTGTAGCCAACTAGGGTCTTCCTAGAATGAGAGGATACCCAGTGAGCTTTGCCTTTGGCTGGAGAACTAAGAAATCAACAGGATACTCCCAAGAATCAATTGGGACCATCACATCTTCCACAATCCCCTCAGGGGTCACTGTGGAGTGGTTTGCTAGCTGCAACACTATCATGGTCTTCCTGAAGGAGCCTTTGAGGTTAAGTTTGAACATTGTGTCCTTTGTCATCACATTAATGACAGCTCCCAGATCAATCAAGGTATGTGGGACCATTGTGCCATTGATGTGGACATCAACTACTAGGCTTCTAGGGTCCAGATATTTTGGACAGATTATCTGCCCCAACATCAGGTCAGACAATTGTCCTATGACATTGATGGTTGGGGCATCTCTCTTGTGCCTTCCTGGATGCCTAAATTATTTCTCTTTGATCAACCTATTGTAGATAGGCACATCTTTTATGGCTTGGAGAAGTGGTATCTTCACACATAAATGTTTCAATTCGCCCAGGAGTTTAGTCTCTTCTGGGGTAGGTTGGATTGTCATGGATAGTCTCTCAGGAAAGGGTGGATTTTCTTTAGGTTCACTTTCCTCTTTATCTTCCTCAACCTCCCTAGGTGGAGGATGGCTATCTGGGAGAACTTTCCCGGTTCGCAAGTTAATTTCTTGAATCTCCACAACATAAGTTGGGCATGATGGTTCCCCACTATACACTCGATGAGCCTGTCTGTTGTTCAGGTTCGGATTTGGCTGTACAGGCGTTTGGGGTTGCCTTGGTGGAGCAGAAGGTAACAGTTGTGGTTGGGTAGGTGGTGGAGGTAAAAGAGTAGGAAGAGAGTTGTATTAGGGCCTCCACCCCTGATGAGATGCATTCCACTGAGGTTGCAACTAAGCATAATATTTAAATGAATGGGTGGTTGGTTCGGCGTGATATTGAGATGTGAAGGACCAAGGAGGAGGTGTGGACTAGGAAGGATGAGCAGGGGGGCCCCAAGAAGGTATGGAGGTGACTTGGTTGGGGTTGTAGTATGCTTGAGATGTCCTTGGCATCACCTGCTGGTATGGTCTAGGTCCATGCAACCTCTTTTGGTTTATGTAATAGATATGTTCAGTGACTCCTTTGGCCCCTTGGTATATAGCTTTAAGTGTAGGCAAGGAAGGGCACTTATCTGTAGAATGATCTTCTTCATAGACTGAACAAGCCTCTATAGAGTTCAATGGGCATTCATTGCTAGGATTCATCCTAGTGCATCTAGGGCAAAAAATGGCCAAAGCCCTCTCTGCTTCCTTTTATTTTATTTTGATATGTAAGGTATCCAGTTGCATGGAAAGAGTCTACAACATCTCACTCTTGAATTTTTCCAACATGTTTCCAATTTCACCTTTAATGGATGAATTGGAAGAAGATGTACAGGCTATGGGTTGACTCCCCCTACCTTTCTTTCTGGCTACTCTAGAATGGCTTCTAGAAATAGTCTTTATGTCCTCATAGGATAGTTGGTAGATGTCTCCCTCGGCCAGTAGATGGAGGGTGTCTAAAAGGTCTTCCCGAATTCCACTGAGCAGGACCAACTTCAGAGACTCTGGGTCAAGTGTACACCTAGCCCTTTTGTAACTGAGCTGGAACCTCTCTTCATAGTCTTTCAAGGACTCATCACTTCAGAAGATTTATTATTTTGTATCTTTTGACCTACAATACTCTTGATACTTGTCATTAAAGATCTGCCACATCTGAGCCCAAGTTGTGATGCTATTGCCAGGTAATCCCATGAACCAATGCAATGCTACATCCTTGAGAGTAGAAGGGAACAATTTGAACTTTTTCTCATCTTCTGCATAGTCATAAGTTCGACAGATGATAGAAAACTTGAACAAGAAGGTGTCAGGATCTTCTGTAGTCAGACCATGGAAGTGAGGTAGGGTTGAAGGACTTATATTCTTCATTTTGATGTCCCCATTGGTGTCCCGAATGGGAAAGGTACCCTCTATTCTCTCTCCATTTCCCTTAGCATTTCTGTTTTCAGCCACTGGCTCCAGAGGAATGTTTTCTTCTTCTTCTTCCCCTATAGGTTCTTCAAATATGTCTGGATGTTCACCTAAGGGTTCTTCTTGATTGCAATGACCGAAGAAGAGATAAGGTTAGCTGTGTGAAGGTTGGTTGGTTTATTGTTTCTTTTTACCCACACTGAAAGTACTTGCAGAAACTGAAATTGTGATTGAAAAAAACAAATTGAAACTAGCTAAAATGAACTTGCTAAATGGAAATTTGCAGAATTGAAAAGGAAAGCAAGGAGATGCAAAACTGAAAGAAAAGAAATGACTATTCTACTTTTGCCGAAATAAAATATTAGCAGAATGTTGCAATAGGAAATAGAAGAAAGTAGTAATCACAGAATACTCTGACGCTTCCCCGGAAGCGATGCCAAAAAGTGGTGAGAGCCAGTATTGTAGCAATATTTCTGTAACTACTGGGCTACCAACTTTACTTTTATCAACCCGGTAGTTTGTAACAAACATGGAAGCGTCGGTGCTATATGCACAAGTACTAGTTCTCACTGCAGGTTGTCACTTGGTTAGCTGGCGTGAGATCACTAGGAGCTCAAGCCAACTTCTATAGATTTAAGAAGAAGCTCTATGTGTGATGAAAGGAAAGAAATATTACTCTAGATATGCTATTCTAACTACAGAAAGGAGAAAGATTGGAATGTAAAGAAAAACCTAGTAAACCCTAATTAACAAGCTAATTCTACTTTTGCCAAAAATACTATGAAAACCATGAAAGAAATGCCATTACCTACTCAAGGAAGTAAACAACATCTAACCATGCTATTTCTGGAAGTAAATAAGCAAAAAACATTTTTTTGGATTTTTATGTGTTTTTATGTGAATTTAACATGTATTTAATTTATTGTGTGTGAGTGTGGTAGCGAACAAGTGGCGTTAGAGGGAGGTTTTGGAGCTTGGGAGGATGTAGGATGGTGTGAATGGGTCCTAGGAGGTCTTAGGTGGCCTTCTGGAGGCTTTTCCCATAGTTGGCCTTTAAAAGAAAGCCTACAGGAAAAACTGTAGGAGGACACAGGAAAACTACAGGAGGAAAACAGGGAAACTATAGGAGGCCTACAGGAGGAGGACGAGAGAAATTTTCACTATTTTGAGGGTGTGAGAGTGGGTGGAAAAGGTGGACGAATGTTGGAATGAGGTGTTAGGGTGCCTAAGGTGTACCATGAATCACCAGGAGAGAGAAAGATAATTGGGTTTGCTCAAGGGGAGAGGAAGAAGTTCTATAGAAAATGAAGGAAACTAGGGTAAAAGTGAGGTGAGGTTTGGGAGACCTATAGGGCATGGATCAAAAGGAGGGTGTAGTTGCTGGTAAGCTGGCCTACTGCTGGAAGAGATCTACTACATAGAAACTGACAATCAACTAAGAAAATCAAGCCTACTTCTGGAAGAGATCTACTACATAGAAACTGACAATCAACTAAGAAAATTAAGAAACCAATGAAATGAGTGCATCCTAGGAAGAACAGAGTTTTGCATTAAAATGGTCTAAACTATGATGTATAGAAGGAAATGTTGTAAGAAAGGAAAGCATGAAAAATGAATATTTCAAGTCAGGAATTGAACATGATAAAGAAGATTTAAAGCAAAGCAAACTGGACTGTCAATCTACTAGAGAGTTGCAAACACTAGAAGTCCTAGGAATGAGGAAAATCTGTGTTTTTGGGGCAGTAAGAGAGTCTTTGCCTCAAATCATGGTCCCAGAGGGAGGAAGAGAGGCCAAGGCACTGTTGCTAGCCTTTTGAATCTTCTCTGATCACTGCTTAACTTTCTATAGAAAGCACAAATGGAAGCAAGTTACTAAATCATCAAAAGCAACATATTCTTAACCATAAGAGAAATACATCTAACAACAAACTAATCTACAAAATGAAGTAAGGCATATGAATACAAGTAAAGAGGAGATTGGCTACTTAGATTGGGCCATCATCCAAGAGATTTAGCCCTCTGAGGTAACTCAGTGCTAGCCCAAAAAGGATTCCATCTTCATTATAAAAAAATAGCAAGATTACATAAAACTATCATAAAATAGTAAGCTCGAAATTTGAGAAGAGTTTACACAAGAAAAAAAAAAATCGGCCCTAGTGACACCCCAGGCCTCTCTACTTATACATCTGAAGCTACCAATAGCTTCCTTAAAATCAGGGAGGCTTGGCTCCCAAAACTTGAGATAAATATCAATCATCTTCCACTTGCTCGGCTGCCTTCTAGTGCATGATTCGGCTGCTTGTACTCCGAGCTAAATGAAGGAGAAATTGAAGTGAGGAGTAATAAATGAGGGGGATTCCCTTCTATAATTCTAGTCCTCTATCTACTTCAAGTTATTGCTGCATTTTGACCACTAGATCCTTGACTTTGACCTCGAAATCCATCAATAATCTGCATTAAATACATGTTAGACCACATGACATAATAACTAACTCAACTCACCCTATAAGCATAACTATACAGAAAATCATACAATAAGCTAAGAGAATGGTTTATTTGACTAGGTTAGGAGTTAAAATGAGCCCATATAATTACCCATTTATGAGGCTCATTAGTTACTAGTCCTGGAGCCTTGGTTGGAAAAACACTCTGGAGCCCTATGGAAGTTGTGCGTTGAGTTACTATTCCTGGAGCCATGTTGGAACAAATTCTCTAGAGCCTTGGGTAAGTTGAGTAGAGAGTGATCTGGTGATGTTTAGTGATGTCCGACTGAGAGGTGGAATCACTAGTTGAGGGTTGAGGTGGTTTGGCCTCTAGAAGCCCTAGTTTGGTTTTGTTTGGTTTATTCCATGAGGTACCACATTCATGCTTGGAATATGACGTTGGGGGTGATTGGTTGAAATAAAGATTTGGTTCAACCCAATCTATGGTCGGGTGGTACGTGAAAGTCCTTGACTTGGTTGATAATTTAATATAATATATTAATAAGAGATATTCTTCTATTGTGATTCATGTATATATGTTGGTAATATGTTATGGATATTATGGCTAAGTTTTCATGGTTTTTATGCTAGTCATTTTCTGGTTATACAATGTTCATATGATGTGTATAATCTATGGTTATTGATATCTTTTGATTAGTTTATGAATAGTTAATGAATGCATTATCTAAAAAATGTTATTTAATCTATTATGAGAAGGAATTAGACCTTATTTATTATTCTCATATAAGTTTTAGACCCTTATGTCTACATATGCATTCATGACCTATAGATTACAAGTTTTCCATATGTTTTATGAAATGATTGTCATGCTTGTGCTTGTTTAGGTCAATTTCTTGATTAATATCTATATGAATGCCTTTTTCTTGATGTTATATATCACTATATAAAGTTTCATTAAGTTCTAAGCAATGGTTGGGAGTTAGTCCCTTAAAAGGTGGCATTAATTTTAGGGTCGCATGATCAGAACTGGGAATTCTAAGTTGCAGTCACTACCTTGTAGACTTATGCATGAGAGTATAGGCCTATAGTCACATGGAGGCCCTTTCATGCCTATGACGGGGAGTCCATATCAGAAAAAAAAAAAGTAAGTTAATTCAGGGTTTGGGCACCTAGGGTGGTTGTTTAGCTCTTGGGGGTCCTATAACTTCCGAGGAAGGTTAGTTTGTGAGTGGCATGTTCCATTTTTTGGTACCACTTCCATAATGAAGCTTGGAGGTTAGATCACATCATAATAACTCTTCCTCACATTTTTACCCCGACATATTGATGAACTTGGGTAAATATGGGAGGAGGTGGTTACATATGTTATCCTTTAAATCCCATATGAAGACATCAATCAAATGCTCCTATGGAATATTAATTACCTTGATATTCAATATTTGGAAGTATTGAATGTGCTCCCCAACTGAACCCTTTTTGTTTGAGATTTATCATTTGGCTAAATAAGATATTTCTCTTTGTATCCTCATAATGTGCTATCAATTCCTCTGTAAAATTTGTCCAAGCGACTAGTTCTTTATGAGAACAAAGTCATCAATACCATATGAATTGATTGGGTTCTAAATGTAAAGATGCAATTCATACCTTTTGTGTGTGTTTCCCATCGTGTAGATCAAATAACTTCTCCATATACATTATCCATGTTACTGGATCCTTGCCATCAAACTTCTATAGACCTTTGGAATGTGCTTGATCTTAAACCCAATGTTAGAGTCTCTATAATCATAATTCATATTCCTTTTTTCCACATTTTGATTTTCATGGAATATCTTGTCACCATTAGGAATCTTTCTTGTAGCAACTTTTTCAACCCTTCCAACTTGACATTCACCGAGTCCATGTATACTTTTAAAACTCCCATTTTTACTTTTAAACCATCATTCAAACCTTCCATGTTACATTTTATTTTTTCTTCTAAACCATCCAACTTACCTTCTAGTTTATTCTTGGTTACTCTTTGCGAGAGTGAAATTTGTTGCAATTGGTGCCATAATTTTGATATATCATGTTGCATTTCTTCCTCTTCTTCATGCATCATAGTAGATATTTTTTTTGGCTTACTAAGTATATGCATTTTTTTTTCGAGGAAATTTGGAACCAAATAATCATATCTATGCTTCACTATGTCCTTTGAATCACTTCAAACTAATGTTTCAAACAAAATTTATGAAAATTTTAAAAAATACACGCCTTTTTCTTGCTTTTAGGAAATCGATCTTGAAACTATTGTCTCTTTGTAATTTCAGCATCCCAAATTCTGAAACTTTGTCCTGGGGTAGGTTTCTTTGTCTTCTTTCCAAACCCACAAGTCATACCAAAATTGGATTCTTCAAGATAAAGTTAAACGAAATCCCCCGAAATGACCTAATTATGGACTAGTTCAGTATAACAAACTTGTACGAACTGTCACACGTCATTATTTCAACCTTCGTCCTTGAAACTTGTCCCCAAGAAACTAAAGTCCATGCCATTTCAGTAAATGTTTACTAAATTAAAATCTGATGCTTGAAGAGAAAGTTATGATGAATTTTCCTAGGTCAATTGTTTGAGACTTAATTCTGGAGCATCCAAAAACCCTAAATTCCTTCAACCATATCTCTAAAACTATAGCAAAAAAAGATCTGAAATTTTGACATGAAGTTCTCAAAGTTTTGGACTCAATATGGTAAAGGTTTCATCTTTTCAAGCCTCATAGAGAAAAAGTTATAGAAGAAATACCAAAATGACCTATTTGAAGAAGCAAAACACTAGGATCCAAAGCTCAAATAGCAAATGTTATGTATCCAGATTGAAAATAGCATGGAAGCATGAGAAAATATATATAAACAACTACATAATAATCCAATTCAAGGGAAAAGCCTCCCTTTACATCACATAAATGAACAATCCTTGGATGATTCAAATGAGAAGATCTCCTTGGTATATATAGGAGTCTAAGGGGTCCAAATATAATTGGGCCTACATAAAAATAATAATGTAAGGGAACAACAATAACAATAGTAGGCTATTATGGGGCACAAAAATTACAATATGGGGGTTACACTAGTATTATAGGGACCTAACAAAATTGCAACTCCAATGGGGAAGAATGCGGGGAAAGGCATATAAAGGAGACCTCTTGTGTTATATTCATTGATTGGAGATAGTCATATTGGAGGCCATTCAATTGTAGTATCATAATGGTGGTTGTATGCTTGTAAATATAGTCATAATTATTGTGCTTATATATGTGTATTGGGAATTGTGTGTATAAATAATGATGTTTGTTGGAGATTTGGGTTAGTAGAATCTAGATGGGGTTTTGTGATAGCCCTAGGCTAATTCCCCTTCATTGTGAATATTTCATATATTTTGATTGTAATTAAAAGGCTTGAGAATTGGGACACAAATTCTAGAGTTTGAGGAAGGAGTTTTCTTGGTATTTCAAGGAAGCTTGACTAGTTTCATGGTAGCCATGGAAGGTTGGTAGGTGTACCTTAAATAGAATAGTTTTATAAATTAATTGAGCAACAAACAAGGACAAAAGATCCATTCCTTCCATGGATAAATCCACAAGGCAGAGAGGAGAATAATTTAAGGAGGATGGGTTTCATTGGTAGCAAGCAAAACCTAAAGTCAACAACAAGAAGTGGAATGAGGAGCTGATAAAATAGCATCCCCACAACCACATGAAGCTAACACCACAATGACCAAGCTAGGAGAAAGTGACAAAGAATGTCCTCTCACACAACCAAAAATGGTTGCAACTATGTCATGGAGGGGATATAACCACACTTCATGCACTAGGTAGGATGAAATTATAGAAAAGGAAATTTATTTCTCACATAATGAGGAGAGACTATTAAAATACAGAGAAAACATAGAATGTGGGAGAACACAATTAAACAAAAAAGAGATGAAACTCGAAGGAAGGATAGAAAATAAATGATTGCATTATAGAGGAACAAAAGCCATAGTATAGGAAGGCAATGGAGTATAAATCTTTGTGCTTATATTAAAACATAGGGGGTAGATCCATCATTTTATTGAGATTTGGGAGATGGAAGAATAACTCTTAGGTGAGGATAATAGTCTTCTGATTCCTTGTAATATTGGAGGGAGGAGATGGTTTTCTCTGGATTCCCTTTACAACTTGGGTGGAGGCTCATTCCTTGGACTCCTGGAAGGAGAGTTCTTTAGTCCCCTCTACTTATTTTCTTGGTTTTTACTGTGAGCTTTGGATCCTTTTGTTGATTTGATAATAGAGGTATAAGCTTCTGGATTCCCTTGTTGATTTGAGGGTGTCGACATTGATCATTGTATGAGATGACGATGCATGGTTGACATTGTGAGTTGTGGTAGTTTGCAATGTTGCACATCTCAAGATCTTAGTATCAGAATTTCATGGTTTCCAAAAATTAGTTTGTCTCAATGCTACCTTCACTGCTCGAAAATGTAGAAGGTATTTGACAATTATGCGTATGATGTGCTTGAGAGCAGATGTGACACTGATGGTGTGAGCGTCTACTGCGGGTTATGCAAGTAGGTAGTGGAATATGGACCAGTAAGGGAAATAAATCTCTAAACTTTCCCAATTACCAACATTGATTAACTAGATGGTTGGGTCTATCGCATAAGGTGCATGTGTGGGGTGATTTTGAAAATCCTACCTATGCTCTTTCTGTATTTTTTTCAGATTCTAACAGATGATGGTGGGAGATAACCTATTGATGGATCTCTAGCTAAACCGCCAAGGATATATGTTCCTCGAACACACATAAGATGGACCTAGATGCTTCATGCCCTTCTGGTGTGGTGTTATCTAGGGATTGGGTATTTGGCTCGACTAACGCTAAGTTCTCAGCGATAAATCG
This sequence comes from Pinus taeda, assembly GCA_000404065.3. Taxonomy (NCBI): domain Eukaryota; kingdom Viridiplantae; phylum Streptophyta; class Pinopsida; order Pinales; family Pinaceae; genus Pinus; species Pinus taeda. The sequence continues at coordinate 72,900 of APFE031267180.1, read as the reverse complement.
AAACATAAAATCAAAAGTTTCACGAAATCGGGAAAGATGGGGGCAACATAGAGTATGATGGTTTCCTACATAAATGTGGAAACTTTGAAGCATACTTTTGGGTCTATTTCTCAGGTTGATGTGTAGGCTATGGTAATGGCTCCTAAATTCTTGTAACTCAAGACATTGGCTAATCAAATGGTCAGGTTTGTCACATAAGGCACATAGTGAGGCAGGTGCTGCTGACTCAAGTTTCCTACTTATCTGGTGGGAGGCTGCTTGTGAGGTATATGAGCATGAATCTTTCTCCTCAACGACATAAAGGATCATTTTAGTTCCATCATCAACCAATGGCCTGAATAGTAATAATGGAGCTACCATATTGGCTTGAATGAGTGCACTTAATGCATCTCAACATTGAGGGATTTCAGGACAATGATGAGTGTAATGCTCGTATTCCATGCATATTGCCAATGCATGGTTAGTGCACAATGCCTTGTTACATGATGGTGTGGCATTTTCTCCAAAAGGAGGAGTTGGGGTCACTCGCACTTTGGGGCCATGTAGAAGAGCTTTTAGCTCGTCTAACTCAGGGGAGATATTGGTAGTGTCCTCGAATACTTCACATAAAGCACAAGGTGGAAGTGTCCATGGGGCCTCCGCCTTTTTACCTTTTTTCTTAACCCTCTTATTGGGATCGGTTGGTGTCGATGCATGAACTTCATGGTTTATGGTTTTTATAGACATATTTGTGCACTGCAACCCCAATCTCATATGTCCATAAACTAAGGGCTTCTAATCACCTAAAAGTGTTGTTTCATACCCTAAAGGAACAAGGTCAGCTGATTACATCATCTCCCAAACATTCTCGCTGAAAAACTACTCAAAACTGGTCAAAACTGGACCATATAGACTGCTCAGTGCTAAGGGTGTGATGCATCTCACCTACTACATGCAGAAACTGTGATGCATACTGAAAAGCCCTTCTATAGGGTATGATGAGCGAGAGCAGACAAATGGCAGAGGCAGTTGGCTAGGTGGAAACACAGATAATCTTCTAAAAACTGCCCATTTGACACTTGCCTCTCTGAATTCGGCCAGGGATGAGTAAGGGATCATGAAATCTCCAAGTGGAACCAAGAACTATCAGAGAAATGACACTAATCAAAAACCCAGAAGCTGACTCACCCACTTGCAAATATCTATATATGTATCCCTCATCCTAGAGATCCAGAGGCTAGAATTTTGTATCTTGTAAGGAAGTGTTGTTGGTTTCTCTATGGAACATCATAGTGTTGGGTGATCTAGCTTTTCATGAGGTGAAGAGGGCTTTCATGCTGGGAGGATGGCGCTGGGTCAGATCAATCAGTTGTAATCCTCTCTTCTACTATTTCTATTAGTAAAGCTATTTGAGTTTTCTTCCATATTCTTGTATATCTCTGAATCTTGTATTGATATATGCATATGTATGGTTAATATATATATTATCCTATATTGTTTATGGTTATAGATCTCTATGCTTTGATGGTATTATGCTGCTTTGACTCTACATGTGTTCTTTGAAGCGTGAGAAGTAAGGAAAGAGTGGCAAAGCTCTGTCAAAGGGGAGAGGAAACAAGCAAGGAGCCAAGTGAAAGACTGATGTTGGTACTCTATGCTTCTCTCTCATCTATTTCTCATAAAGGAAAACACAAGTGACTTTAATTTGTTTGTTTCTAAGATAGCTACCCGTCTTAGTGGGACTAGCAGCTTTGAATGGACACTAGTTTTCCCGATACAAAATGGTGACTCCATTGGGGACCCAATAGCTTGTTTGCTTGTTTCTATTTGTTTGCTTTATAAACTATAGACGGAGCCTGAAGTTAAGCCAGCTAGCCTTCGAACTACTTTTTCTATGCAACTACAAAGTATATCAATGCTACTTCAGTCAATCTCCAGGTTAGTTTATGAACTAAAAATCTGACTTGCAAACATCCTAAGTGCCCTGGTGGTAGCTCAAGTAACCTCATTAGATCAGCCCCTATGCTTTGTGTTTATTGCCTATCATTAGCTCAGCCTAAATCCCTGAACTAAGATGCAAACTGTGAGCAAAAACCAAGCCCAGTCTCGTCCCTGGACCATCCCACTATCTCTCATTGGCAGTCTGGATGCAGCGCACCTTCCATGTGCTGCAGGTGAGATGCATCCTTGTTTCCCCGTGTTACAGGTGCGATGATTAGGTAAGACTATTTTTGCCTCCAGATTTTGGTTTTCTCTTCATTGTCTTTAGCTTTATTTAGTAGTTTTGTTGTCTGTGATTAGTATATCACTGTTGAAACACCCTTCCTTTGCATTATTCAACCTCCATTGTTCAAAGAATTGTGAATGCTTTTATGTATTTTTCGTCATTTATAGTTCTCATTTGCAAACAATAGCTTAATCGCACTGTCGTCTTTTGATTTGAAAGTGTCGCAAGTGTCGTTTTCAATCAAAGAAAAGAGTCTCCTTCTTTTTTATAGTCAATTACAATTTTTCCATTGTATTTGATTTGAATTAATTGTATTTCAAGTGTCAAAATTAGTTTTCAAATCGAAATCGCAAAGTGTTGTCTTAGTCTTCCTTTCGTTTTTTGAAAAGAAAATTGTTAGTACTGTCACTTTGAAAGAAAAATAGTTTAGATCTGTACTTAGCATTCTTTTTTTCATTCACACATTAAGAAAGCAGAAAACAAATACATGCACATGCATTTGCATTTAGACTGCGTGAAGAAATTGATTTAGGATAGTGCATCTTAGTGTGTGTTCTCTGCTCTATGTTGAAAGAATCTTGCTTCTCTTTCCTTAGTAGTTAGGATTTTCATTGCAAAAAGAAAGTAAACAACTGTTTATCATCTTAGATTACATATTTAGGACTTGTATATCTACATCACGTGGTGAACCTTAAAGGAAAACTTCTTAAGAAAGATCAACTGTAAAATAAATTTCAATGAACATAAAAACACTTTGGAACCTAACGCACAACATCTAGAATTCTAGGCTAGAGATGTATTCTGGCGTTGTAAAGCTTGGAAACTATCGTTTTCATCGTAAGTTGGGTGATTCCTCCTCTTTGATACGACAAGTGCCAGTACGGACTTGTGCTCCCACGTACTGTTAGCTCTGCTACATGTGTCAACATTTGAAGGTCATAAACAGGCTTGGCTGTGTTGCTGCTATTCAAAAAGGACTCGCATTTGTTATTTTTCTCCTGCTCTTTCGCCCCGTGCACACCCTCATAAACCATGCTATCTCCATTTTCTCCAAGTCCCGGCATAAGCCCCATTTCAGTACAACCCTGAGCGCTAAGCTTAAAGTCCCATATCACCATAAACACATGACCGCGCGTTGTTCACAGGCCCTTTCTCGTCACATCAGTCATGATCCATGTGATCAAGTTACCATGCCATCCAATCAACTACGCCACAATCGGAAGATAGTCACTCTTCCCAATCTCAGGAACTGCCTACGCATTAACCTGTGGGAAAAGTGGTTTCCCTCCCATTGCATCTGCCACGCGTCGCCATCCTATTGCGATCGCGCTCCCGCGTACGATTACTGCCCGACCCCCGTAGGCAGTGCGATCAATACCGCCTGCTGCTCAAAACCATTCTCCTGGCCGTTAAATCCCCTGCAGCTTCCGATCCCAATCACCGTTGGATATGGCCATAGGATATCCAATGGCCCTCGTTTGTCCCGCTCGCATATATCCTGATATCCTCTGTAAATGGATCCCTGCCATTGGTCCTGTTATCACTCAGGTTGTTCCCAAAAGTTGTGAGAAAGGGAATACGACCGAGGTAACCACAGACCAATCTTTTAGATGCAGGTTCTAGCCAACCTGCATCCAGAGAGGGCTCTCTCTTTATAATTTAGCTTTGTTTTTGAGGTATTTTAGGCTAGTTATGAAGTACAAGGATTTTGTTTTGAGATTGGGTATGTGTAGATTTCCTTAGACTATGTTGTAATATTGAACTTTGGAATAAAAGGTTGCTGGAATGCGTTGTTGCTGAACTCTTTGGATATGGGATTGATGGCAGAGGACTATGTTACAAAATTCTTGAATCATTTCATGGATCGATAAGTCTTTCTTACTTGTGTTTTCAGTTTCTGTGTTTACTATATCATATATGTTTCATGATCTTAATAATAGAGAAAAAGAATAGCCCAAAATTTGCTTGAATGCACTCAGTGTTCAATCTATGTTGTTTTTTATGTTTTCTTCAGAATTAGCATAAACAATGAATTCTTAATTGCTCCTGTTTCCCCTGGTTCTTACACATTGATTACATGCTAAGAAATTCTTAATTGCTTCTTGGTCATAATCATTCACTTTCCCTCTGTCTACATGATGAACGATTCTTAATTGCCCTTCACCCACAGATTTCATTCCATCTGATTCCAACTTACAGATTGTTCCATGGTTGATTACCCTGCTCTGTAGTACCTCTTTCTGTCAAAGAAACCATATCCAACAGTTCATTCTCATTGACTCCATCATGCCCAATGGACTGAACTCTTCAATTTTGCCTCTCTGTCCTATTGAATCTCACCACCCAAACTCAAAACAAAATCCTTGTACTTCATAACTAGCCTAAAATACCTCAAAAACAAAGCTAAATTATAAAGAGAGAGCCCTCTCTGGATGCAGGTTGGCTAGAACCTGCATCTAAAAGATTGGTCTGTGGTTACCTTGACCATATTCCCTTTCTCACAACTTTTGGGAACAACCTGAGTGATAACAGGTCCGCCCAATCTAACAGCTGAGCTTCCTCCTCCTTTCATCTGCCATGCAGTCTCCGCGTCCTCGACCATTACATACTTCCGAAGGATGAAGGTGGTCATCTACTTGTACCTGGCACAGGTACTCTTCAACAACTGCATTCAAGAGCAGTATGGCCAAAGGACGAGAAGGACAATCCTCGAGTAGGCAAACGCAACAGCAGTTATGGAATTTCATGCATATTTCACTCCACCTGATCAAGAAGTACAACAGAATATCAGAGAAGATCAAGTTCATTCATTGAAGTAGTAGATCGTAGCAGAGGCCAATTTTAAGTAGTTAATGTGGTTGGTGGTCAATTATGACCCCTCCATGCATAAAATAGCAGATCATTTTTGTAAACTAACTCTATATATACCCCGAAGATGGATGTGATGAGGGTTGATGGTTTTTGTTTTGATGTAATGTTCAACTTCTGGAGACTGTAACTACTGTGATACTTGCAGCATCTGGTCTTCATTTTCAGCTAATACAAGCTTCTTTTACTGTTAATTGCTCACTTTCCACTTATTCTCTATTCTAGGCTATGCCTGTTATGCATTTTCTCATGTGCTCTTGATATTTGGCATCTGAGGAGCTGTCATCCCGCCTCTGTGTTAGAATCTTGTATGTATTATTGAATGTGTTATGTAGGTTTCTTTTATTTAGTGCCAGAGAGCTGTCATCCTATCTGTGCATTAGAAAATAGATTTGTAGACCTCTTTACTAGTTGTAGCCAGCCATCACAGGGTCCTGTGCATCTTCTGGTGTGATCAGTATTCTCCATGATCACTTAAGTCCTCAAACTGTGAGTAATTGGTGGTCTAAAGCCTTGTAGTCTAGGGGTGTTCACCCATGTCTAGACTTAAGCATAGTAGAAGTGGTTATCTGGCTTGAATATGCATCATTCCTTCCATTCATCTGTTTCCAAAATTTTGTTGAGTTTGTAATGTTCCCGAGCATCTCTGAGATACAACCTAGGAGAGTTTCTTGGGGTGATAACGTTAATTGGCACCGTTGCCAAGGAGAGGAGATTGAAGCTCAACTTCCCTGGGAGATGAAACAGTTCTAGATTTTGATGATAGACAAAGTTTGGGCACATTTTTGGTTTTAATCATCTATTTGGTGACTCCACTGGAGGAAGACCAACCTTTGGCAACTCCACATTATAGTCGTGGCTTAGTTTGTGAGACATACTTGAAGAAATCCTCAGAAAACACCAGCTGAACTAGTGCCTGACCCTGAGAAGATTGTTAAGCAGAAGAAAAATTCACAGAAAGGAGCATCAGGATCAGGTAAGCCTAAGAAATCTTATGCATCTCTGCAAGAGAAGGTTATAGTTGAAAATACACAATTTGAAGATTTAGAGCCTAGTATTTCTAGTGAAGAATCACCTACAGAGATGCATAAAGCTCCTTGTTCACTTAGTTCCCCTTTGGATCTCAGTCCAAAGAAAGCCTCCTATACAGTCCATGACATTCCTTTGTCTCTACCATCTATTCCATTGTTTCCCACTATTCAATCTACCAGCAGCCCTCCACATACTCCAGTCATGGGAGGCTAGCAAGCACCCACGAGAATGGAAATAATTGTTGCGGATATGGGCCTTTGGTCTTGCCTGTTCCTTTGAATCCTATGCCTGCAGGAGAGTACCAAAAATATATGCCTAATTTCACTGGTACATATGGGGTAACAGCTGAAGAACACCTTGAAGATTTCTATAGTTATGCTGATAACTTAGACATAAGTGAAAATGATGTGTGGATGAGAGTTTTTGTCCAGAGCCTTGATGGAGAGGCCAGAAAGTGATTTAGAGAATTGACCCCTAGATCTATTGCTGATATTGAAGCCTTAGATGATGTGTTTTTGAAGCACTGGGGAGATAAAAAGGACTTGTTGTATTACCATACTGATTTTGGTAACCTGAAGAGAGAAAATGGGGAAGCTTTGGCTGATTTTAATACAAGATTCAATAGGATGTATAGTAAAATACTAGCTAAAGTAAAGCCAACCCCCACTTCTGCCAAACTCACTTATGCCAATGCTTTTGATTCTGATTTCTGCCTGCTATTGAGAGAAAGAAGATGTGCCACTCTGGCTGATATGCAAGATGCAGCCCTAGAAGTAGAATCTAACATTATGGCTGCAGAGAAACTTAAAAGTCATGCTGATAGAAGAAGGCAGAGAGGTGAGACTTCTTCTTCCTCTGCTTCATCTTCTGAGCCTAAACTAGATAAAATGACTAGAATGATAGAGTCATTAGCTGCTAAGATATCTAAGCTGAAGATTGAACAGAACTTAGGAAAGACAAGGCAGCATAACACATTTTCTCCAAGAAATGCTAATCCATTCAAAAGAGCAAATGAACAGCTACAAATCATTCAGAGGGATAAAGAATCAAATGAAGAACCGAAAGTTAAAGCTCCTTTTCAAAATGTAGTCATGGAGGAGGAGCAATTTGAAGATGAGGATGAAATACATTGCATGGAAGATAAAGTCAGTGTTTCCTTCTTGACATTGGCTGAATACGAGGAAGAATTACTCCAGGACCAAACCAGTCAGGAGTGGGATAGGGAGGCTTTTCTACAGACTGGTGAACAACAAAGATATAATCTGAGGTCAAATGCAAATAATGCCAAGGCGAATCCTGCCCAGAGAGCTGTTGTCGAAACAGAGTCACAAAATACCAAACAAAGAAGACCAGCAGCTGATCCATTCGTCCTCAAAGCACCAGTTCAAGAGGTAAGAGGTTCTGACAAGTCACCTTCCCCTTTCAGCTTTGAAGCAGAAGTCTAGAAGTTAAAAATATTTGTGCTTCTGTTAGAACCTGTAAAGAGTGAAGTGTTTAGAAAGCCTATCCTTGAAGCTCTTGAGTTGAAAGCCACACAAACCTCCATTGACTCTATCAATTTGCAAGAAGATAAGCCTACAATTGTGCTTAGCCCCATGACTAAACCTGCTGATGATAATTCTCCATCCTTTTATGTCTCCTTGACCATTCATGATAAAATCCTCCACAACTGCCTGCTAGACATAGGGGCTAGCCACAATCTGATGCCAAAAGTTGTCATGGAAGAGTTATGCCTTGATATCACCAGACCATACCATGATTTATTCTCTTTTGATTCAAGGAAAGTAAAATGCCTAGGATTGATCAAGGACCTGGCCATTACCCTAACCCAGCTGCCCATGAAGAGTATCATGATGGACATTGTGGTAGCGGATGTCCCTCCAAAGTTTGGCATGCTGTTGTCCAGAGGGTGGATAAAGAGACTAGGTGGGACATTGCAAAATGACCTATCTTATGCCACTATCCCAGTTTTTGGAGGAGAAAGTAGGAGATTGTACAGAGAAGCACAGCTGGCATACATCATTAGTGACGAAAAGAATCTGTCCAATCATCCCATTTATGTTGTGGACACTGATTTTGGAGCATGTATTCTCCAAATAGAAGAATCTCAGAAGGCCTCGATGCAGTTCAGGAAGCAAATAGTTCAAGCCGAGGAAGAGCAAGGAAGTCAGGTCTGGGAGATGTTCTTTGATGGAGCATGTTCCAGGGAGACTGCAGGAGCAGGGGTGGTGTTGATATCTCCCCAACAAGAAAGCACACATTTGTCTTTTAAGCTGGCATTTCAAGTCACCAACAATATAGCAGAGTATGAGGCTCTGATATTGGGCCTTAATGCAGCAAAAGACAGAGGAATCAAGAACACAAAGGTGTTTTGAGATGTTGATCTGATCATTGAACATGTAAATAGAACATTTCAAGCAAAGCACCCAAGGCTGAAAGCATAGAGAGATGAGGTATAGAGACTAAAAGATTCTTTTGATAGTTTTTGTATCTCATATATCCCTAGAGCCAAAAATCAGCTTGCTGATTCCCTTGCTGTGTCTACTAACATGTTTACCCCTCCCATGCCTCCCAGAATAGTTTATGAAGTCCAAATGAAGTATAGACCACCTTGCCTGATAATCTCCAGTATTGGAAAGTTTTTGAAGATGATGATGAAATAAATAGGTTCTTGGAAGTCATTGATAAATTTTCTGAAATGTAAATTGACCAAGAGAATGAAGCCTTGCAAGAAATCACCCAAGCATAGCTTAGAAATAAAATTAGTAAAGAGAGTACTGTCCAACTGCCCAGTAATCATATACCTAAGGGTTTAATTCCTCTAGAAAGATTGTTTGACCAGAATGATGTCCCCTATAAGGCTGCTCAGAAAGAAGACCAATCTGCAGTCTGTAAGCATAATATAGGGAGTACAGGTCAGCCTAGATACATAAGTCTGTCCACTCATCTGTCTGCTGACCAAAGTTCAGAATACTGCAATTTAAAGAAGCAATTTGCTAATGTCTTTTCTTGGGAATATAGTTACCTGAAGACGTATGATAAGAAGATCGTCTAGCATAAAATCCATTTAGAGAAAGACACCATACCTTTCAAGCAAAAGTTGAGACCAATAAATCCTATGCTCCTCCCTTTGATTGAAAAAGAAATTAAAAATTTGCTGGCTGCCAAAATCATAGTCCCTCTCAGATATTCCAAGTGGGTAGCCAACCTAGTGGTGGTGAGGAAGAAAAGTGGGGAAATCAGACTCTATGTTGATTTCAAAAACTTAAACAAATGCTCTAAGAAAGATAACTATCCTCTACCTAAGATGGAGTATTTGCTACAAAAGGTCTCAGGGGCTAAAGTGATGTCTTTCCTAGATAGATTTTCAGGTTTTAATCAGATTGCTATACATCCAGATGACCAAGAAAAGACTGCATTCACCACTCCTTGGGACGCTTTTATGTCTGCCAAGATGCCTTTTGGATTGATGAATGCTGGAGCCACCTTTCAGAGAGCTATGGATATAAAATTTGTGGGAGAGAAGGATAAATTCATCCTTATCTACCTTAATGATATAATAGTATATTCCAGCAGCCATCATGACCATTTGGAGCATTTGAAGAAAGTGTTCCTGAAGTGCAGAAGGTTTGGGATTTCAGTCAATCCTAAAAAGTCGCAGTTTTCTTTAGAAGAAGGCAAGTTGTTAGGACATATTGTTTCTGCTGCAGGTGTCTGAATTGACCCAGAAAGAGTCAAGGCCATACAAACTTTGCCTGTCCCAAGATCAAAGAAGGATATCCAGTCCTTTCTAGGCAAGATCAATTTTGTGAGGAGGTTTATACCAAATTTTGCAGAACTGGTGAAGCATATTACCTCCATGTTAAGAAAGGGGTCAGAAATCAAATGGACCGCGGCAACAAGAAGATCTTTTGAGTCCATTAATAAGGCCATTATGGAAGCTCCCACTCTAAGTAATCCAGATTATAGCAAGGAGTTCCACATATTTTCATTTGCCTCTGAAGATACCCTTGCAACTGCTTTATTGCAAGCAGATGAAGAAGGCTCAGAGCATCCGGTGGCATTTTTTAGCAAAACATTAAGGGATGATGAGCTAAGGTATGATATTATTGAGAAACAAGCATATGCTCTTATCAAGTCTTTAAAAGATTCCAGAGTTTATATTCTGCATTCAAAGATAATTGCATATGTACCCTCTGCTGCAATAAAAGATGTCTTAACACAACCTGATGCTGATGGAAGAAGGGCTAAATGGATTGCAAAACTGATTGGTTTAATATAGAATTGAAGCCCACCAAGCTTGTCAGAGGTTAGGGTCTTGCCAGACTATTAGCTGAAGAAAATTGCAGAAAATTGGACATAAATATCATGTGCTCAAATTCAGAAAATGGTCCAACAGAAGAAGAGGAAGCATATGAACCAGAGAGAAGGCAATCAGTGGCAGAAAATCTAGCTTCTTGTGATTGGTATTCCACAATAATTAAATTTCTGCTGAAGCTAGAAGTCTCTCTAGGCTTAAGCACAAGTCAAGATAGAAATATTAAGCTCAGGGCAACAAAATATTGCATTGATGAAAATCTGCTCTATTGGAGGGATCCATATGGAATACTTTTGAGGTGTCTGGACAAAGAACAATCAGTAGAAGTGATGAAGGAGTTTCATTCCAGCATGTGTGGAGGACACCATTATTGGAAAACTACAACCCACAAAATCCTCAGAGCTAGGTACTATTGGCCCACTTTGTTTTCTGATGTATTTTCATTTGCTAAATCTTGTGACAGGTGCCAAAGATTTGAAGGGAAACAACAGTTGAAGTCCCTTCCCTTAAAACCAATACATACAAAAGGACCTTTTCAACAGTGGGGCTTGGATTTCATTGGAGAAATCAATCCACATTCCAGTGCCCAGCACAGATGGATATTAGTAGCCACTGATTACTTCACTAAGTGGATTGAAGTAATCCCTACCAGGAAGGCTAATCATAATGTGGTCATGAAGCTTTTAATTGAAAATATCTTTACAAGATTTGGTTGTCCACATAAATTAGTTACAGACAATGCAGCAACCTTCAAAGCAAAAGAATTGGAGGAAATGTGTGATTCAATGGGCATTAAACTGGTTCATTCCACCTCATATTATCCTCAAAGAAATGGTCTAGCAGAATCTTCCAACAAGAGTTTAATAAGGATAATTAAGAAGCTGTTGGAGGAAAATAAAAAGAATTGGGATTCTAAGCTCAAATATGCACTTTGGGATGATAGAATGACCATTAAGAGATCCACAGGGAATTCTCCATTCAAGTTGGTGTATGGTATAGAGGCAGTGTTCCCAATTTAGCTTACTCTCCCTATGGAAAAATTCTCGCAACAAGAAAAAAATGAGGAAGAAGACATGGCACAAAGAATCACTGATTTAATAGAGATACATTAGATTAGAGAACAACTGGTTGAAAAGGCTGTAGAACATCAGAAGAAGATCAAGGAAGCTTTTGACAGGAAGACAAAGACAGATAATTTTAAGGTTGGAGATTTGGTCCTGAAGTGGGATGCACTAAAAGAGAAGAAAGGAAACCATGGGAAGTTTGATGCTTTCTGGACAGGCCCTTTCATTATTTCTCAGATCTAAGGGAACAACACCTTCACACTGAAAAGTATGGGAGGGGAAGCAGTTTTTGATGGCCCAGTTAATGGGAATTTTTTGAAAATTTATGATTGTTTAAGGTCTTTTCAGCCTTAAAATTGTAAATATTTGATTTTATCAGTTTTAGTGTAAGCAAAGTAGACTCCATGCCCAATGGAACACTAGGAAATTTTGCTAATTTGTTTTTCACAGGAAAGGCATTGATTTGTAGGTTCTTGAGATCTCACAGGGAGGATCTCATCCCCAGAAGGAGCCAGTGTTAGCTCTGCTACATGTTTCAACATTTGAAGGTCATAAACAGGCCTAGCCGTGTTGCTGATGTTTAAAGAGGTCTCGCATTTGTTATTTTCTCCCGCTCCTTCGCCCCATGCACACCCTCATAAACCCTTCTATCTCCATTTTCTCCAAGTCTTGGCATAAGCCCCATTTCAGTACAGTCCTGAGCGCTAAGATTAAAGTCCCATATCACCATAAACACATGGCCATGCGTTGTTCACAGGCCCTTTCCCGCCACATCAGTCATGATCCATGCGATCAAGTTCCCGCACCGTTCGATCAGCTCTGCCACGATTGGACGATAGTCGCTCCTCCTGATCTCGTGACCTGCCCGTGCATTAACCTACGGGAAAAGCAGTTTCCCTCCCGTCGCATCTGCTGCGCGTCGCCCTCCTATTGTGATCGCACTCCCACGTACGATTACTGCCTGACCCCCGTAGACGGTGTGATAAATACTGCCCGCTGCTCAAAACCATTCTCCTGGCCGTTAAATCCCCCGCAGCTTCTGATCCCGATCACCGTTGGATTTGGCCATAGGAGATCCAATGGCCCTCGTTTGTCCCGCTCGCATATATCCTAATATCCTCTGCAAATAGATCCCCGCTGTTGGTCCACCCAAATTAATGGCCGAGCTTCCTCCTACTTTCATCCGCCATGCAGTCTCCGTGTCCTCGACCATTCCTTACTTCCGAAGGACGAAGGTGGCCATCTACTTGTACCCAGCACAGTTACTCTTCAACAACTACATTCAAGAGCAGTATGGCCAAAGGACGAGAAGGACAATCCTCGAGCAGGAAAACACAACAACAGTTATGGAATTTCATGCATATTTCACTCCAACTAATTAAGAAGTACAATAGAATATCAGAGAAGATCAAGTTCATTCATTGAAGCAGTAGATCATAGCAGAGGCCCATTTTAAGTATTTAATGTGGTTAGTGGTCAATTATGACCCCTCCATGCATAGAATAGCAGATCATTTTTGTAAACAAACTCTATATATACCTCGAACATGGATGTGATGAGGGTTGATGGTTTTGGTTTTGATGTAATGTTAAACTTATGGAGACTGTAACTACTGTGATACTTGTTTCTTCTGGTCTTCATTTTCAGCTAATACAAGCTTCTTTTACTGTTAATTGCTCACTTTCCACTTCTTCTATGTTCTAGGCTGTGCCTGTTATGAATTTGTTCATGTGCTCTTGATATTTAACATTTGAGGGGTTTTCATCCCACCTCTGTGATAGAATCTTGTATGTATTATTGAATGTGTTATGCAAGTTTCTTTTATTTAGTGCCAGAGAGCTGTCATCCTATCTGTGCATTAGAAAATAGATTTGCAGACCTCTTTACTGGTTGCAGCCGGCCATCACAGGGTCCTGTGCATCTGCTGGTGTGATCAGTATTCTCCATGATCACTTAAGTCCTCAAACTGTGAGTAATTGGTGGTCTAAAGCCTTGTAGTATGGGGTTGTTCACCCATGTCTGGAGTTAAGCATAGTAGAAGTGGTTATCTGGCTTGAATATGCATTATTCCTCCCATTCATCCGTTTCCAACATTTTGTTGAGTTTGTAATGTTCCCGAGCATCTCCAAGATACAACCTAGGAGAGTTTCTTGGGGTGATAACATGTACCAACAAGTATATATTGGAAGACCACAATAAGCTATATCCTTTATCCTTAGGAAGCCGTGTCTGTTGCCCTATCGATTTCAATGCACTAAACACAACATTCGGGAAGATTGACTGCCGTACCGTAAAAAGTATTTTGCAGTTTTGCGATTGGTTTGGTAATCCCTCTGTCTAGATTTCCAAAGTAGTCACTTTCGTTCCTTTTCAGACTCCTTAAAAGAAAAGGTCCATCTGAGCACTTGTCACTTCAGGCTCATTAAAAATCGAAGGTTACTAAAGTCATATTTAGCTTTTTCTTGACTCTTAAAAATTGAAAAAGAAAGTTGTGTCAAAGCGTCATAAAATTTATTTTAATCAGAATAACATCATTGTTCCCTCATTGGTCTTAGGTTGAGAAAATGGATTCCACCAATTAAGGATTTTCCCTTGGAGGGAATCCTAGTCCCTTATCCTCTTGGGGAGATGTTGGTGCACCTCATATGGCCATATTGTCCCTTCTAGGACTGACAATTGGTCTGCCAGTATGGCTTTTCTCGACCTCTCTCGTTCAAAACACCGTGATTCTTGAGCAATCAAGTCAGCAACCAGATGATACTAGAGTTACCCCCCAACCTTATACTTCATTTGTTTCTCCCTCTCCTTCTTCCTCTTCACTTGGTGAAGCTAGTAAAACTAAAAACCACATAATTGAGAAGAAGAAGAAAGAGAAGAAGAAGAAGAAGAAGAAGAAGCCAACAGAAAAAGGGGGCAACCATGCATCGTCTGGCTAAAATCCACACACTGCACCATCCAAGCCTAAATCTCCATGTGTCATTTGCAAGGGAGATCACTATCATTGAGATTATCCTTGCATCCCATGGATCTTAAGGGACTAGTCTCCCTGATTGCACAATCCGGTGTCCTCAACCTCTGACAATCATGTTGAAAGTACACCGTCAACTAGTGAAAACGAAGTCAATGGACAAAAAGGAAGATCTAAAATTCCTTATAGACAGTGTGAAGGCGATCATGCCATCCATCGTTGTCCCTTTCTAGACAAAGCTAAAAGAGTATTGGATAACCGTCCTACTTCGTTGCTGCGACTTCCTCCTAGATACAAAAACTCTTACTGAGTCCATCACTAGTTGAAAATCCGACTAACACACATTTGTGGTTAGTCGAAGCATCTATCGTTGAAGATAAACCCTCTGAGTCCACATCGGACCAAAATCAATAGGGCGAGATGACAGTCGACCCAGTCTTGTCTTCAGAAGGTCTACCTTCAGATGATACAGTCACCAAAGAGAATGAGAATGACACCGTTCAAATTATTTTCGTCAACACAGAATCTGATGAACATGGGGGCAATCTACCCATTCCTTTACTGCAGGAAGGAAGTTTGTCAGAGATTTATCCGACCATTTATTCGGTCCCTCCTCCGAGCAATCTAGTCGTTTCCTTCAATTGGAATCTACTAGGTAGACCCGTGTACCGTCTAATGTACCATTCCGAATCATAGTACAAGCTTACAGAATGATCATGGTTGCTACTGTCATAGATGAAGGGGCTTTTGTGAGTATCCTTTCCTCAACTACTTGGAAATAACTTGGTTCACCATCACTTTTGCTTGAGATTCGAAATCTATCAGGCTTTAACAAAGGAAGCAGTCGACAGTTAGGGATCCTTCCAAGTTTGCCTATAACTTTGAGAAGGAAAATCCTTTATCTAAACGTGATGGTAGTCCAAGGACCTTTAGATTACAATCTACTCCTTGGGAATGACTACATTTATAGCATGGGAGCTATTGTTTCCTCACTCTTTTGAGTGATGTGCTTTCCGCATGAAGGCAGAGTGGTCTAGATCGTAGACCAACTTTCATTCCCCGATTCAAACATAGCTACAAGTCAAGTGCCATCCCTAACTAGTCTTTTTGCATAAGGAATGTCTCATCAATCTCAAGTCAATCCACCTGATGAACGTGAGTGATTCGGTGAATGTGGCTAAACCCAGGGGGCATGCACCCTGGTCTGCTTCGGCAGGAAAACTTTAGGTATAGGGTAGGTTTCCGCGGAGGATATATGACTAGTATGACACACCCATCCGTTTAGGAAAATGTGATTAGACTGGAATAGGATTCCCTCATCAAAGGTTAGGTGATTGGAACTGGAATCACCTTCATCCATTTCGATGGACAAAGTCAAGGAAGTGTTTTGTCTGCTACGTGGGTGGAACAATCTTGCTAATGCAAGAACTTCTGTATGGTAACCTAGAAACTCTACTTCTCTATACCTAGGGGCATGCAAACCTTTTTGCATGTAAATGAAAAGCGACCAGCGTAACTCTAACCCTGTAGTTTTTACTGACTTCAACTGCTTAAGTTAGGTGATTGGTCTGATCAACCATTCAACTTTGCAAGGGCCAAATGGCACCGACAAAGTAAAGGAAGAGTTTTCCTACCTAACCCCAGTAGTTAATTAACCCTTAGGATAGTAGTTGGTCATTCCTAGCTTGCATAAAAAAATGTTGCGGAGTAAAGTTTTGAATGGGGCAAGCTCCCTAAAAAATGAACCTATCGATGAGACATCCTTATTATACGACTGGAATGAGCAATTTTACGTGAAGTTCAAGCTCGTTAAAAAACAAACCTAGCAATGAGCATAAGTTCCAAAAAAGTTTAAGCTCATTAAAAAATGAACCCACCTTCGGTAAATAACCATTGCGACCGCATAATCATCAGCTTTTGAGCCTTGGTCGTGTTCTTACCATCACCTCCATTCTTTTCTAGCCAATCATACGCCTCCATTTGATTGTTTACTCCTTGTGAGGAACAACTACGACGAGTGATTCTATATTCCATCTTCTTTACACTGCCATGATTGAAAAGTTCCAAGCCTTACCTGGAACCAACTGTTATCCGAAAACATCACTTGTTCCTCAAAAAATGAGTCTCCTTTAAGCTCTTTTCATCTGAATCGTAAAATATGAAAAGATTGTTGAACAATTGGCCTCTCTAGCTCGTTAAAGTGATTGGAAGTGCCATCCCTCCTCTAGATTTTAATCTTTTTGGACCTGAGGGATCATTACACAAAAAGATCGAGCGCTTGTCTTGTTTGGCTCATTAAAACTATCGAAAATTCATCCCTTTCATATTATTTTATACATTTTCAGACTTAAGGGATTATATTACGAAAAAGGATTACTGGAGTTTCCTTTCCATCT
Source organism: Pinus taeda (assembly GCA_000404065.3). Lineage (NCBI taxonomy): Eukaryota > Viridiplantae > Streptophyta > Pinopsida > Pinales > Pinaceae > Pinus > Pinus taeda. Next base: position 56,048 of record APFE031267180.1, on the reverse strand, counting down.
CTTTTTAGACTCTCTAAAATTTAAAAGGGCCGAGTTATCTTTGTCGTTAAACTCATTAAAACAATAGCGAAAAACTTGTCCATACAGACAAGAGCGAGTTTCATTGTTGCTAGGCTCATTAAAACATAGCGATGGGTTTGCCCGAAGGGAAAATTATAGAACAAGCATATGTTATCCTCCTCAAGCTTGACAAAAATAAAGAGGTAATGGTTAGAAATGACTGCGGAAAAATTGGGAAGCAAACTTGAAGAAACTTTATTGGTAGCAGGTCGCTCTTGAACATGACACTTTCACTCCATCACCATGATTGAGTCGGGTTGGGTTATTCCATTCACCGGTCATATCACCATTGGTCATTTGTACCATCCATCTTTGGGGTTAATGCTACCAATCCATCTCAATGTCGCTGATATGTTCAAGAGAAGTCGCCCAGAGAATTCACCAACCTAGCTTACATCTCATCCATTGCAATACCTTCATGCTTCATTCTTTCATGACCGCCACCCTGAACCTTGTATCATTAGATCGTTTTCACCTCCACAAAATCATTTTCTCCATTTCGTGTCGTAGATGTGGGATTCATTAAGGCCCTCCTACGATGGGTCACTTCTTTTCAACATGAAATCATTATCCAAGAAGTTGACTTAGGAACAACCCTTTCAGTACTTTGAAGCTTTAATGCCTCAATGGCAAGTTTCTCACTTCCGGCGACAGGTTTACATCAACGGCCTTTGACCGGGAGATTTTGCGTGGTGTTCGACATCGACTCATGTATTCGCACCACATGAATTGTACTGTTGTACCTTGAGGGTCATCATCATTATCGGTGATTCCTCTCACCCCTGTTAACAACTTACGTCATTGGCTAGAAATCAGGTGATGTCTTTCCATGTTCAACATTAGAACATCCTTTCACATGGATCGACTTGTACTTCAGGCAAAGATTGAACGAGTTTGAAGACCCTGAATCTAGTTTCATCCATCCGGGATGCGATATATTCAGGAAAATAAAGACATAAAATGTACATCATAGCTGTATAGATAATCATCCAAGCTAAGGGATGATGGCTCTACCAGAGTCATCAGTCTACCACATAGATGGTTGTCTGTCCTATGTACATGAAAATGAATTTATAAAGCTGAGAATGGGAATTCCCACCTCAGCTAGATCATGAAAATATTATGAAGATAATGTATTGTATTGTATCTTATTATAGGTCACCTTCCAGTTCGAACAACCTTGGATCCTCATGATAAAGCATTTCACCCGACATCAGAAGATTTACGAACTCATGCTTTAGGGGGCAACTGTTATAGAAATATTTGGGCACTGCAACCCCAATATCATATGTCCATAAACAAAGGGATTCTAAGCACCTAAAAGTGTTGTTTCATACCCTAAAGGAACAAGGTTAGCTGATTACATCATCTCCCAGAAGTTCTCCTTGAAAAACTACTCAGAACTGGTCAAAACTGGACCATATAGACTGCTCAGTGCTAAGGGTGCGATGCATCTCACCTACTACATGCAGAAAGTGTGATGCATACTGAAAAGGCCTTTTGTAGGGTGCGATGAGTGAGAGTAGACAAATGGCAAAGGTAGTTGGCTAGGTGGAAACCTAGAGAATCTTCTAGAAACTTCCCATTTGACACTTGCCTCTCTGAATTCGCCCAGGGATGAGTAAGAGATCATGAAATATCCAACTGGAACCAAGAACTATCAGAGAAATGACACTAATAAAAAACCCAGAAGCACACTCACCCACTTGCAAATATCTATATATGGATCCCTCATCCTAGAGATCCAGAGGTTGGAATTTTGTATCTTGTAATGAAGTTCTATTGGTTTCCCTGTGGAACATCATAGTGTTGGGTGATCTAGCTTTTCATGAGGTGAAGAGGGTTTTCATGCTGGGAGGATGGCGTTGGATCAGATCAATGGGTTGTAATCCTCTCTTCTACTACTTCTATCAATAAAGCTATTTGAGTTTTCCTCCATATTCTTTTATATCTCTGAATCTTGTATTGATATATACATTTGTATGGTTAATATATATCTGATCCTATATTATTTATGGTTATAGATCTCTATGCTTTGATGGTATTATGCTACTTTGACTCTACAGGTGTTCTTTGAAGCGAGACAAGCAAGGAAAGAATGGCAAAGCTCTGTCAAAGGGGAGAGGAAACAAGCAAGGCGCCAAGCAAAAGACTGAGGTTGGTACTCTCTGCTTCTCTCTCATCTATTTCTCATAAAGGAAAACACAAGTGAATTTAGTTTGTTTGTTTCTAAGATAGCTACCCGTCTTAGTGGGACTAGCAGCTCTGAATGGACACTAGTTTTCCCGATAACAATGGTGCCCTCCTAAGGGCTATAAGAATGACACCTATTGAGGTAATACCTGAATTTTCCGACATCACCACTGGGGCCAAATACCAGAACAGTATTGCGAGAACCATATTTGGAAATGTAAGTGTTTCCATGACTTGGTGTGAGATAAAACTAGGTGGAGGGTATAAGAAGGGATTTTGGGTGATAGTATATGGTAGGAACATAACGTTAGTAGTTGCAACACTCGTGGTGTTTGAAACTGGTTCCTAACTCAACGGGGTGTTTAATGAACTCATCATGCACACCCTATCTCTGGTGGTCACTAGGATGTCTTCTGGCAATGGAGGATCTCCAGGGTATGTACCGAGGAGGGTTGATGGTTTAAATTTCAAGGTCTGAATTCAATTTAAGTTGTGATCAACTTTGGAGAAGATCCTACGAAAGGTAGCACGCCATCAGAGGTGGTTAATGTCTTCTTCTCATAGTATGTGATTTGGTCAACTGTAACAATTTTTCTCTCATGGGTGAAATCATTATCCTGAATACGGAGGATTTTTCTCTCATGGGTGAAATCATTATCCTGAATACGGAGGATTACACTATTGTCATTTCATACATATTACTTTGGCCAAGAAGGATATTATAATCCAATTGTGTGTCCAGGACTTCAATGTCAATGAGTATGGTTTTACCGACGAGTTGTATCGACACGTCTTGGAATAGGCCTATGGGGGTTGAAGGGAACCTATTGTATGATTTGAACGTGATTTCAGATGATTTGAGTTCCATATATCCAAGTTTCTGCTAAACTATTTTGGACATAATACATGTGGATTTTCCTTCATCAACGATTTAATGATCAATGGTGATATTCTGAATTGTGACTAGGATTTGGAAGGTGACTATCAAATGGAAGACGTGGGGAAACATTATCCAAGTCAAAAGTGAGAATCAACGAAGTCGAGGGAACCTAATGTGGAAAGTAGGGATTTCTATTGGCTTTGGAACATTTGCAGTACTTCTAATTCTGACATAGCTGATGGAGATTGGGCTAAGTCATCGACTATGTTGCAGCTATGGGCAACCTTGGAGTTATGCCTTGTTTGTTGCAAGGGCCCTTTGACCATTTTAGGCATGGTTTCTATAGCATGTCGAGGGATATTCAATGGTGCTACAGGAATAAAATTGGTTGAGGTATATGGATTGGTTTACGGGGGGATGCCATAATTTCTATTTCACATTTGCTAGAGAATATCTTCCCATGTCATGTAAATGTTGCAACTAGAGTTATTCTGGGAATTCCCTCCAAGGGGGTCTGATGTTTTTGGGAGGGTTCCTATTGAGTGTTAACCACTCCCTAATGGGGGAAGGGATTTTTCATTACTATTTTTTATTGGTTTTTCCCTCCCTTCGCCCTAGTATATTTCATCTATTTCAACTCAGGGAGTTGAGGGAAATGATGGGTATAGTGACTGTATTCCTTGCTGATGGAAGAAGAATGATTAGTTCATAGAATTGTGTTCTTTTTTTTCCCCTCTATGGGTTTTCATTGGTCTATCCTTAGTTTTGATTCCGGTTGGGTTTGCCCCTAGTTGATGCCCGCAAAAGTTGTTGTTGATTGCTTCCCCTCTGGATAGGCTCTCCCTTTGATTTACTCTTTGATTTTTTCCTAGCAAAGTTTGATGGATTAGTTGAATTTGGATGTCCAAATGATTATTGTTGTTGAGAGAAAGAGGGATGCACTAGATTAACCCCTACATTGGCATGTGCTGGTGGGTTATGTTTTTGAGGTGTAGGGAAAGGGAAATATTGATTTCGTTGTTTTTGACTAGCATATGAGTTCTGAGAGGGGGGAATCGCTTCCACATTATTAGGGGTTATTGGTTTCCTTGAGGGGGAGGATATGGGACACCATGTATGGGAGGGTATTGGACACCCTGCATGGGATGGTATTAGTTAATATGCATAGCAAAGTTTTCCATATGCATAGATTGACCAAGGCTGTAGTGGTGGTGCTGTAGGTGCAGTACCAAATTCTTGGCTATTTTATGAGTATCCAAGATACTGGTAGGTGTTTTTAGGTTGGGTTTGGGCTATTGAGCCAATCAATCCATCAACAGTATTGGATGCACCTGGCGTCTCTTATTTAAATGTTTGCAGGTGGGGCCCTCTAGAAGAACATGATAGAGGTATCCAAACTGTGTGTATATGAGCTCTAATTGTTGAGATTTTCTTATGGCCTCTTCCTCATTTTTTTGGGGATGAATTCACCATGTATTTTGAGATTTCCAAATGATAGATCCAAAAATTAGGTTGAGGAGGATTTTGGATTATAAGTGTTCTTTTCACATGATACAAAATTTCCGCCATCAGTGGATGTGGTTTGATATGTGCATAGTAGGTGTTAGTTGGAAATGGGTAATGAGTTCTAGGCCCAATTCCTAATGGATTGGTAGATGGAAAAATTTGAGGAAAGTGGTGGCTAGAGAACCAAAGTTTCCATGAGTCCCAGAGGGTTGACCTATGTGCCATTTCACTATGGCCCCTACAAGGGTGCATTGAAAAAAAACTTAGGCGAATAGTATCTTCTATGATACTATTAGATGAACACCAAAGGTGAAAGGTCGTGACATGATTTCTTGGGTCTTCTCCTTGCTTCCCTTCGAAGTTTAGCACATATGAAGGTAATTTATATGTCATGGGTGGCCAATTTGGCCCATGTTTGATAGGGTCATTAGTTAAATCACTTAAATTGGGTAGATTTAAGCAAGCTAAAAATGGGACCTGAAAGTTGTTCGCCATTCCAAAATGATTTTGAAAAGAAATAACTAAAGGGGTTCCCCGTGGGTAAGTATGAGTACTACCTTGGTGGGTGTCCCTTGGACTATCCGGAGTGGTGTTGTGTAAGATTCCCAATGGGGTGGTGTGAGGGGTCCCTTGCAGGGTAGTGAAAGGGGTGCTTTGATAAGGAGGGGTCCCGCGCAAAGTTGCATTGATAAAGGCAGATCCTATAAGGGTGGTTGCGTGGCATCTTCTATGCCTAAATGGTGAGATACTTGGCACACCTCTCAGTAAAGGGGGGAGGTTTTGAAAATGTCTTGATCAACATGGAGCCATGGGGTCCCCTATGGTCTCGACTAGTGTGTATGTTTCTTTGTGTGATTAAGGGAAGGAGATAAATATCAAGGGAATAAAATCACATACAGAAGACAAAGAAAAAATAAAATGATTAATTTCCTTTTAACTTAGGGTATCTGATCAATCAAACAAAACATGGTTTTAGTTTTCTTTTGTATATGATAAAAAACCCTATGAAGACCTAATCATCCTTGCCACTCTCAAAGTAATAGGTCCCTGCAAAGATATCTTCTGATGTGTATTGGGCCAACGCCTTGAAAGAACTTGTTATGAAACCATCTCAAGAAAAGATAGAAAAGATACATCAATGCCTTAGACTTCAGCCTCTTCGAGGGGGCAACCTCCTTTACATTACATAAATGAAAAATTATTGGATGATACAAATGAAAAGATCTCCTTTCTATATATAGGAGTCTAAGGGGTCATAATATAATCAGAGCTGACATAACAATAATAATGTAAGGGCACAATAATAACAATAGTGGCTTATATGGGGCATAATAATAACAATATGAGCACTACATGGGTACATAAATATAATAAGGGGGTTGTACTAATAACAATAAGGGGTTACACTAGTAGTATAGGGGCCTAACATGCCCCTCTCCTTCAAAAAGTGTTGTCCTCAAT
>APFE031267180.1:0-15758 GCA_000404065.3 Pinus taeda | reverse complement strand
TAATACTCAAAGGAAAAATCAATCACATCAATGGATTCCCCAGTGGAGTCGCCAATTTGTCATGCGGAAAGAGTTATTTTTGCGGACAAACCTAACCTCCCTAGGAGTCTAAGACTCTCTAGTGACAAACAAACCAAACAAGATCTATCCTTCTCTAGATACACATCATTCTACGAGAATTCAAATGTTTTCGATCTTACCTTAGGTCCCACGCTTGTTGTAGCAGTCCAGCCTTGCTGATCCAGATGAGCTCCTCCTTCACTTTCAGACCTGCATACACTAACAAAGCAAACGATTACATAACATCTGAATATTCATCATAAAATGAAGCATATCTATCATATTGACCAAGGAATACATGAAATAATTCATTAACAAATCATTGAGAAGAATGGACTTATTTGTATTAAATAATCAAAGGAACCATTACAACCTGAGCCTTGGTGTTGTGCAAGCTCCTCCCAGGGTCCAGCAAGAGATTTCCTCTACTTTGACAAGCTCACCCACTCCCACTATGGCAACAAGAAAGGATAGTGATCTCTCCTCACAAGTCAACAATGGAAGTCCTAATTCCAGCAGCATTTACCCTTTAGAATGTTCAGCTTTCAACCTCCCCTCCTTTGGCCCAATGCCTGTATTTATAGTATTCTAGAAGAGGTTATTCAGTTCCAACATCAATGGGATACTCCCTCTTTTGGATGGGGTAGCTCCTCTCTTGATGGGATAAGCTCCTCTATCATAGGGGTGCATGAACCATCTGGAGGCGCTCAATACACGTCAAAACTCTTCTAGAAGGCTCTAGAAGTGACCACAAGTAACTTTTTAAAGATGAAACTCGCGCCTTTTGACCTTTACAGGGGTACGCACCCAAGCTTTAGCTTACAGAGCGTACAAGTACGCATGTATAGTGTATTTGGAGTGCGTACACGCAGGAAAGGTAGAGAGAATCTGCGTACCCAGAGATAAACATGTTTTCAAGTGACTTTCTCTCTCTTTGAAGTTTTGACATGAAGAACAGAGGTATGGGGCTTGACAAAGAGGACAATGTGGCTATTGATGAGGCCACATAGACTGTAGATAGTCAAGGTGACAAATTTCAGTGTAACAATTAGATACAAAGAAACAAAGATATCCTTCAAAACATTTGTTTACTATCTTAGTTTTCCCATCAGATTGAGGATGATAAGTTGATCTATGAGCTAACTGAGTACCAAGACAAGAAAATAATTCTGTCCAAAAATTTCCAGTGAAAATGGGATCTCTGTCGCTTACAATAATCTTTGGGTTTCCATGTAGCTTTTGAATTGTTTCCATAAATGTAGTAGAAGCTATATGTTTGAAATAATACTGAGAGGGGGGGAGGTGAATCAGTATTAGAAAATTAGTAAATTTTTCATTTCCATACTTAGATTCATATATGCTACTTCAGTTAAGGGAACCCGCGTGTACACACAACTGTGTCTAAAGCAACTGGCTTATATCCAATAAACCTATGATTCAGTTAACCCCTTAAATGTTGATCTTTAATCAGTGCATCAGAACTTCATTAACCATATGAACAGTAAACAGGTTAACTAAAACAGAACAGATCATCACACATAAGAAGTACACATGAACACCATGATGTAAGGTGGAAACCCAATGTGGGTGAAAACCACCTGCTGCAATTCGTCTCTATCTTCTTTTTATAAGACACTTCTTTTTACAATATTTATATACTGGTGCAGTCTTATAATAGTATGCAGGCTTCTACCTGCAGAAGGCTACAACCTTCTCTCATTCTCCAGCTTCTCCTGGAAGGGAGCTACAACCCCCTTAGCTCTTGTACTAGTTTATCCATTTACTAGTATGTAGGCGTCGGCCTATTGAAGGCTCCAACCTTCACTCATTTTTCAGCTGCTACTGGAAGGGAGCTCCAACCACCTGGATTTTGCACTAGCCTATATGTTTACTAGTACGTAGGCACCGACCCACAGAAGGCTACGATCTTCTCTCTTCCTCGAGGGACCACATTTCATAAATTTTCATACTAGATGCTCCTGAAGCACAACACCATAATATGAAGGCCACGTTTCATCCAATTTTCATACTGGACCCATCAACAACATTGAAGCCCAAAATCAATCACCACTGCAATACATCCATCAAATACACCTGCATTATTGATCTCTGAATCACCCAATACTGAAACACTGAAACCCTGTCAACAACACAGTCACCAGAACACAGAAAAGACAATAGAACTCTGCAATAACAACCAGATCCAACTGCAACTTCTAAATATCATACTTCATACTATATATGCTACTCTGATGAACCCAACCTGTGTGTATACGTGCTTTTGCCAAAACGAACCCGCATACAGATCTACAAATTCTAACTTATAATTTTGGAGCTATTCCATACATCAATTATACCCAGAACATAATATTTACAGAATAAACATGCGTCAATAATTCAAATCTAGTATATCCATGATCAAACCATATAATGATAAAACATTCCAAGCCTTAAGGTCCTAATCCATCATTCATCATCATCCACATGGGTGCATCCTTGGTTCAGATCAAGCAAAGAATCACAAACCCATAACCTGCATACTAGATCTCACACTTCATTAGATGTTCAATACTTTCACCCTTGTTCATCTTGGCTTAATGATCTTCCCCTTATATAGGTTTAGGCCTCTCTCAATACCATGGTCCAAAACCACGTAGAACCAATACCTTGGACCCAATACCTAGGGTCAACACTTCAGACCAAATACCATTGACCAAAACTTAGTTTTCCAACATGTACGTGCCTTTCCTTCTGTGGACCTACGTGTGTACGTATACGCACCTTTTGTTCTGCTAACCCGCGTGTATACGCACTTTCATTAAGGTTAACCTGCGTATACCTCTCTCTGATCATTAATTCTTTGCTCTTGACCTGCTGCACTATGATCTGTCATCTGAGTGAGTTGCCATCAAGGACAACTCCTGTATCATACCTCTGAGTGAGTTGCCATCAAGGACAACGCCTGTATCACAATGCCAACAATATCCCCCTTTGGACCTGATGGAAACAACCGAACCAAGTCACTCTCCCCCTTTGAAATTAAGGGCAAAGGGTGGACCAAGATATTCTCTTCCTTGATATACATTATGCTGTCCATACTCCCCCTGAGTACTTGTTGAAATCTCTGATTGAGCTCCCCCTTTGTACATGCCAAGATGTACCAATCCGTCCATGCTCCCCTTGAGCACATGCAAGGTCTTTACAAATGATATACAACAAAGACCACAAATCTAATCAAGACCATGATAGTCATCAACAACTATCATACACCACGTATGATCTGCACCATAAGCATCTGTCATCAGCATCCAGACCTGTAACCTACAATACCCTTCTTTTGACCAACCAAAAATAAGTAGCAAGATGTATCATTTAGCTACATAAGCATCATCACCAAAGATTTCTAATCAAAATGCCAACAATGCATTATTTGAAGTATATGCTTCCCTTGAACATGTGCCATGCCATCATCAAATAGTGACTGAACCATATCAGACTTCTGTATTGTTGCTTTTCTTCAGAACATCATATACGTAACTGTGCAGTGTCTAACTCACGTATATATGCGACTTATCTTCATGAAACCTGTGTATGATATTTAGAACATTGATGTTCCACACTTTCAACTTCCTCTGAGTCTGTCATGTCTGTGTACTCTGCTATGCCACATCTTTCTGGCTGTACTTCCTTTTTCTTCGTATCTTCAACGGTGATGATGTTTTCTCCTTCTGGTATGGTGTCCAAAATCTTCTCCTGCATTCCTTTGCTATATTTCCAAGCTTATTACATGCATAACATCTTACATGTTTCATATTCCTCCTAAAATAGTCAATGGCTTTGTGACCAAACATATTGCAAGTAAAACAATATCCCTTAAAGTACTTGGAACATGATGATCTTTCTATGTGACGGTCTTGAACCATTCTACTTCTGCATCTGGCTGCAACATGTCCAAGATTAAGACATACATAACATTCAACATTATTCATCGGAGGAAATAATCGTCTATCACTTCCATAATTAGGAGCAAAAGATTTTCTTTGAGGAATTTCTTTTCTTGGCCGTTGATGGGGTTGTCCTCTCATCTTCTTGTTGATCATTTTAGATTTCTCATTAGAGTTCCTTGCCTCACCTTGTGAGCTAGATTTACCTTCAAAATATTCATAAAAACCAAGACCAGTTTTGATAGTAGGTGACCTTTGACTACTAAGAATATCATCCAAAATCTTAGTACTGTCTTGAAATCGTAATAGTTTATCCTTTTCTTCTAATTTACCTTTCAAGATGTTTACCTCAACCTGATGTTGTTCTTGCTTTTCCAGACATTGCTTCTTCAAAATTTCTTCAAACTTTCTTCCTTCTTCCACTTGTTGCCTTAGTTTGAGAATCTCTTTTTCTTGTTTTTCATTAAGCTCCTGCAGCATTTGACGAACTCTGAAGGCACATTCCAGCAGAGCTGTTAAGCTGATAATTTCTTCTTCGAGGGAACTCTCCCTTTTGTTAAATAGATCTTATTGATCTATGATTTTATCTGATGCTTCATTTGCTTGTTCATCTTCAATCTGAGGTGTTTCAAATTCTTAATGCTTGCTTCCACCTAATGGCAAGCTGTCCCTATTTCTTTGAGTTGTCTTCTTTTTTTGACGTGCTTTCTTTCCCATTGTTCTATGGATCTCATTCAAGTGATCAAGCTTCTACCAAAGGACCTACTCTGATTCCAATTGTTGGAAATAATACTAAGAGGGGGGGTTGAATTAATATTAGAAAATCAATAACTTTTTCATTCCATACTTAGATTCATATACGCTACTTCAGTTAAGGGAACCCGCATGTACATGCAATTGTGTCTAAAGCAACTAGCGTATATCCAGTAAACTTATGATTCGGTTAACCCATTAAATGTTGATCTTTAATCAGTGCATCAAAACTTCATTAACCATATGAACAGTAAACAGGTGAACTAAAACAGAACATATCATCACACATACGAAGCACACATGAACACCATGATGTAAGGTGGAAACCCAATGTGGGTGAAAACCACTTGCTGCAATTCGTCTCTATCTTCTTTTAATAAGACACTTATTTTTAAAATATTTATGTACTGGTGCAGTATTATACCAGTACGTGGGCTTCTACCTGCAGAAGGCTAAAACCTTCTCTTTTTCTCCAGCTTCTCTTGGAAGGGAGCTACAACCCCCTTAGCTCTTGTCCTAGTCGATCCATTTACTAGTACATAGGCGCCAGCCTACTGAAGGCTCCAACCTTCACTCGTTTTCTAGCTGCTACTGGAAGGGAGATCCAACCCCCTGGCTTTTGTACTAGACGATATGTTTACCAGTACATAGGCAATGGCCTATAGAAGGCTACGACCTTCTCTCTTCCTCCATGGACCACGTTTCATAAATTTTCATACTGGATACTCCTGAAGAAAAACACCATAATATGAAGGCCACGTTTCATCCAATTTTCATACTGGACCCATAAACAACATTGAAGCACAAAACCAATCACCACTGCAATACATCCATCAACTACACCTGCATCATTGATCTTTGAATCACCCAATACTGAAACACTGAAACCCTATCAACAACACAATCACCAGAACACAGAACAGACAACAGAACTCTGCAATAACAACTAGATCCAACTGCAACTTCAAAATATCATACTTCATATTGTATACGCTACTCTGATGAACCCAACCTGAGTTTATACACACTTTTACCAAAGCGAACCCGCGTACAGATTTGCAAATTCTAACTTATAACTTTGGAGCTATTCCAAACATCAATTACACCCAAAACATAACATTTATAGAATAAACATGCGTCAATAATTCAGATCTAGTCTATCCATGATCAAACCATATAATGATAAAACATTCCAAGCCTTAAGACCCCAATCCATCATTCATCATCATCCACATGGTTGCATCCTTGGTTCAGATCAAGCAAAGCACACAAACCCATAACTTACATACTAGATCTCACACTTCATCAGAAGTTCAATACTTGCACCCTTTCTCCTCTTGGTTGAATGATCTTCTCCTTATATAGATTTAGGCCTCTTTGAATACCACGGTCCAAAACCACGTAGAACCAATACCTTGGACCCAATACCTGGGGTCAACACTTCGGACCAAATACCATGGATCAATACCAAAATACCATAGATCAAATACCACGGACCAAATATTAGTTTTCCAACATGTACACGCATTTCCTTTTGTGAACTTGCACGTGTACATATACATGCCTTTTGTTCTGCTAACTCGCATGTATACACACTTTATTTAAGGTTAACGTGCGTATACCTCTCTCTAATCGTTAATTCTTTGCTTTTGACCTGCTGCACTATGATCTGTCATCTGAGTGAGTTTCCATCAAGGACAACACTTGTATCATACCTCTGAGTGAGTTGCCATCAACAACAACACATGTACCATAATGCCAACACTATAATCGCTTTAAATGGATGAGATAATGCACAGAAGTTTGCATACTTGTTAAGTTTGCCAACTACCAACATGATAACACTCTTTCCTTCGTGTTAGGTTCCTATACCAATAGGTGTCAATTTTCATGATTGACTGTGGAAATGCAAAATATGATCATCCTTTCCATGTTGCAAAGGTTCCATATTTTCATATAAAAAAAACAAAAATTTAAAAAATGTAAAGGGGGTATGTCCTAAAAGAAAAATCAAAGGGCAAGAAGAATGAATTGGTCAAGAAAAAGAAGAGAAAATGAACCCCAAAGAAAGACCAAGAAAGTGGTCAGTTAAAGATGCCACTACTGTCCTATTTGTGCAAAACAAGTTCACAATGTGCAAACGCTGTATCTTAGCACACTCAATAGATGGTCCAACAACTCAATTAGGGCCAATCCATCTTTGAATTTCTTGTTGTAGAATAGAGAATAAGATTTGCTGAAACAGTTCAAGCTTGGCAGATCACTAGATTAGATAGAGAATTAAAGGGCCCAACTGCTCAATCTGAGCCCTTGGTCAAAATAAGGATAGATTTAGGTAGGAGGGCAGCCAAAAGAAAAGAGGAAAAGCAGGGTTTGCTAGTTCAAATGCACCCAATCAGAAGGAAGAAAAAATGTTAGGTGTATTAGGCTGAGTAGGTAGTTTGAGGTTACAGAAGCAAGTTTGTGATCACTTTTTGTCTTGTCAAGAAAAACTCATCTCATCAATGACACAAGTACCATGGCAGTTGTATGGTTGAACAACAGTGGAAGCATGACTAACTTCCTCTTTCATTCCCCCATAAATCATTCACTAACATCCCCTTAAGGACATTGGGATCTGCTCAATGGTCCCAATTCATTTCATCTCATAAGAGTTACTACGTGAAACTTTGTGTTTACTTGGTCAAGACAAGCCACATCTCTTGTGTAAAAATATCATTCCATACTCCTTTCATTTCCCTATGCCCAAGTTTTCACTCTTGAAACTTAGCATTTATTCATGCAGTTCCATCCCATATATTCATATTAACACCCTAAATTTATTATATAACTCCTATATTAATGTTTCCCTACCCCTATTATGTATTAAAGGCAAGAAAACCTAAAATACTATATATATCCCATCCCCGCTTAATATCGCTATGGTTCAAATAGTCCTTGGGAGCCATTGGTTCATCTGGGGCCAATAATAGCCCACTACGTGTCCTACTGGGATTTGTTAGATCTCCCGTCCAACAAATAACCATACCCTCTTTACCCGCGCAATAAACCTATTTAATTAACTTTTGGTTAATTAAATATCGGTTCCGCTCCGCAGTTGTCAAATAAACCAAAGTTTCAAACCCGCCAAACCTTACATAAATTAAAACTTATTGCGCGCGTTGTTTTGTTAAAACCCCAACAACTTACCTTCATGTCCGCCGTTGGATCACCTCCTCCACATCCAATGGTCCTCATTGATATCGGAAGCGCCCCAACGTCAGGTCGTTAGCACCCGATGGTCAGCGGTTTTCCTGTCGTACACAGGAACACTTGGCGCATTCCTATTGCATCAGGCCGGCGCTGACAGAAACTGCCCCCGTACCAAAGGCGGTCCAATGGAAACCAGATACTACCCTCTGTCCTTCTGCTTGATGTCACCATCCCATCAGCCAGCACGTCATCATCCGTTATGCCCCTCCCACCGCCGTGTCCGCCATATTAGCAAGTTGCCATGTCATCCTCTATACCCGCTACACGACAAAGGTACGTCATGATGATGTCATCATAAAAAAGCGCCAAAAAGCGCTTAAAATCACAAATTTTGTTAAAAGTTGTGAAAACGACGGTTTTACGTTCATTTTTATTGTTGCGCTAGTGGATATCGTGCATGCACCTTATGTCCAATTCGCCTCCAGAACTCCAATTCGCCACCCAGACGAGTTCATTCCTGACCAGCTCGGACCCCAGCTCAGTATTGTACCTGCAATTCGTATCAGTCGCCTTTGAAACATGTCTCTTTCACACAGCCTCAACCTATTGGAGCAAGCACATCAGCTGCTACATCTTCACAACAGTTGGCTCAAGAAGCCACTCCACCCGCAGGGAAAGGTAAAGAAATTCAACATTCAGAGCAGCAAAATACAATGGCAGAAAAACCATCTACAAATCAGGAAAAGGGTCAAGAACAAGGCCCTTCAACCTAAATGAAGGTAGCTGAAGTCCGTGTACTACAAACCCCTCATAATGAAGAAAGAGCCAAAAAGAGCAACAGACCTGAAGAGACACTTCTAGGGGCATCTACAGATTAGCAAGGTGAGAAGAGACAAAGGCTAAACCCCTTCTCTGAAGAAGATTTCATCGAAGAAACAACAGGTAACATTAGAGGTGAGGGAACATCTGAACAGCAGATCCCTCCATTTTTGGAGACATCTACCAGCTCATTTCAGCAGGAGCAAGAGAGACAGCATGGTGTGGAGGTTACATCCACCAAGAAACATATCAAGCAAGGCTCTGACATGAAGAAAGCATTCACGGAAATCAAGGCTAGGAATGAGCCAGTAAGGTTTCAATTATATAACCAATTGCTAAGAATGGCTCCCACCAATCAACAAAGGCCAATGGCAGCCTATGATATTCAAGCAGGGAAGATGACCCTTAGTCACTTCAGGCCCACCATACAGTAGCCACAGTTAGCTGCTGACTATATCAGGACCAATCTCGAAGTTCTTGCAAAGGATATTCACCCAATGGACCAGATTGAGTTACACAAGCAGGCTGGAGAAATGGTATACTCTACCTTGGCCGACAAAACATTACTGGCCCATAAACTGCAGAACTCACTGTACAACACTTCTGCCCAATTGGAGCTGGAAAAGGCCTCCTCATCAGCCAAGGATAATAGAATAAAATCCTTGGAATAGATTATCATAGAAATGGGACATGATCCCAAAGATCCCAAAGGCGCACAGGCCTTAATAAGGAAAAAGGAGGAGGACATAGCAGCCCTAAAAGGACAATTGAAGCTGCTAGCTACTATACATCCTCACACCACAGAGGTGGCACAACAAAAGGAAGAAGAGGATGTGGTCAGCTTATTAATGAGGATGAACCAAAGACTGCTGGACACAGAAAAGGCCTTGGAAGAAGCTCTACAAGGAAAGCAGCAAGAGTTTCCCTCTCAGCCAACCCAAACAGCTCCAATTCTCACAACTCCTCCTCCAGCAGTCACTACAACAAAAGCTCCCCTTGATCCAGCATCAACAGCAGGTACCTCGACTTCAGTAGCAACTACAACAGCATCAATACAAGATGCCAGCTTGAGTATGGAAAATATGATGAAAGAAATAAAGGCTTTGGAAATTCAAATGGCAGAATTAAAAGAAGTCAAGGAAAAGCTAGCCAAGATTGAGGTTAGTTATGACGAGTCAAAGATGACTGTAGCAGAGAAAAACAGGGAAGTAAAGGCCCTAAAGAATAAAATAAAAGCCTTGGAGAAGGACCTCACTCTCCATAGAACCCTGATAGAAGTAAAGACTATTTTGTGGGATAAGACTGGCCAATCTATTGCTGATCAATGGACAGCAATACGAACTATTTTTGACCAGATGGAATTGATAGGGGAAGCTCAATATGAAACTCAAAAGGCCAGAGTATTATTGGAAAACAAGCCTCAGCAGGCCAATGAATTGATTCATTTTTTGAATACTCATACTGGTGAGCAGCTAGCATCTCTAGACATTCAGAACAGGACATAGACTATTTTGAGAGTCAATAAGGTGCTAACCATGAGGAATTTTGTGCAAACTATAGAAAGAAAATGTCAAGAAATGCAGTCCAAGATAGATGCCTTCAGATAGAAAATTGCAGTATTACAGAGCAAAGGTTTACCCAGCCTAGTCACTAGCACGGGGAGACTGTTAAAACAGGAACAATATGCTCATAGGATAAATACTTATGTGCAAAATCACGTTATAGCATCATCAAGCAGCTCAAATGAAACAGTGCCTCCCTCTGGACAAAGTTTATATGATAATTTGGAGAATTTGTTTTACATTGAGCATGAGATAGCACATCTCTTTCCAATCTGGCCAAATTATTACAGGTACAATGAAGCAGATGAGACATTGATTAAATTGAAAAAGCATCAGTTACCAACAGATCTGTGGTGGCAAAGCTTGCTTGAGATCTTGCCAAGGCAGTCTTGATTCTCTTCTTGTGCATTGTCAGCATAACAAGCAAGTTGCATTACATGGCTCTGTTGTCTGAAAATCAAATCGACAGTGGATGGATTTCGCGCTAAAAGTGTTCAAACAAGCTCAGGCACAGGTGGCAAAAGACAACACAACAGGAAGGCACATCAGGGAAGCGGTCATCAACTGACTCTCAGGGTAAAAAATTCAACAATAACCAAGACACCTAAGGCAGCCAGTACAACATATTTATTTCCTCAGTTATTGCTGCGTGGTTTTTCAACATCATTTATTGCTTCTGCCAGAGTAGATGGATAAATTTATATCTAGATATTTCCCTACGGGATATTTTGTAAACTCCTTACAAATAATTTTTGAAGAGATGTATTATTGTTGGCTGATGAATATCATTCTGGACCTGCGCTGTATATTTTTGAGAACTCTTCAGAAATAAAAATTGCCAGAATGTTTTTTTTGGTGAACTTACTGGTTGTGGAATCAATGACAGAAGGATAAATTGCAGAATTCTTGTGTTAATGCATGGATCAATAAGTCTTGTTTACTCTTGTGTTACAGTATTTGTGTGTTATTTATCATCTAAATATCATGTTCTAAGTTACAGGAAAAAAGGATAACCCAGAATTTACTTTGCTGTACTCTGTGTTCAATTCCTGCAATTTTTCATGTTTTCCACAGGACTAGCATAGGCAAGAATTCTTGATTGCTCTTGTCTCCCTGGTTATTTCACTCTAAATATCATCAAGGAGTTCTTAACTGCTCCATGGTAATGTTTATAAAATTTCCTTCTGTTATCATAATGAAAGATTCTTGATTGCCTTTCATTCCTTGACTTCATTTCATCTTATTTCAGCTTGAAAGTTGTTCCGTGTTTAATTATCTAGCACTGTAGTTTTCTTATTGCCAGAGAAACCATACTCAGAGGTTTATTTCCATTAGACTCCATCAACCCAATGTTCTGAACTTCTCTCATATTACAACCTTGTTCTACTGAATGTCATCTTCCAAACACCAAGCAAAATTTGTGCTTCATAACTAGCCTAACACATTATCAAAAAAATATAAATCATAAAGAGAGAGCCCTCTCTGGTTGCAAATTGGCTAGGATCTGTAGCTAAAATATTGGTTAGTGGTTACCTCAGTCATATTCCCTTCTGGAGGCAGGGAACAATCTGAGTGATAACATCATTGGCGACTCCGTTGGGGAAATAATGTCTGTTTGTAACTACTGTCTATTTTCTAAAGCTACAGATGTAGCCTAAAGTTAGCCAGGTAGCCTTTGAAACTGTTTTGCTATGCATTTACAAGAGTAAATAAACACTGGTTCAGTCAATCTCCAGTATAGTTTTAGGCTTTAAATAACTGTCCCAAAGATTTGATCAGTTTCCCTGTTTCAACATATTCAAAGGTAAGCCCAAAGCCTCCTTTATTTCAAAAAAGCTTCCTTCAAAACATTGCAGAAATTTGTAATCTTCAAAACTTTCAGAAAATACCAAAAACTAGTTTAGAAGCTGGCTGCAAAGAAGAAAACTCGGTACACCAGGTCAAACCCTGATCCAGATCCTCCAACTGTTTTTGAAAATCCTAACTTAATGTCTAATACCCTTAGAAAACAAGAAGAACTAGAAAAATTTGCTGATTTAAACCTTCAAAAAGTGCAGCAGAACTACATCTCAACTCCTTCTAAAGCGTCAGTCTATCCTCACATCACTGTTGCTTCTCCTAGTTCTTCATCCACCTCTCAAAGCGCTTTCTCCACACCACCATCCACTACACATATTTCTACCACTGTACCTGTTGTTCTAGCTATCCTATTTCTTCATGTTGTCCCATTTATCCTTGTAAAGATGGCAAATCGTTATGCTCCTCTACAGTTGCCTGCAAATCTAGGGGCTATGCCTCAGGATTATCAGAGAAAAATCACATATTTTGATGGTACTGGCTCCTATACAGCCCAACAACACACCAAGAAAATGCAAGATTATTTTGAGAACTATGAAATTGATGATGATGATGTGAGAACGAAGATCTTTGTTCAAAGTCTAACTGGTGATGTAAGGACTTGGTTTATAGCACTTGCTGTAAATTCTATAGCTGATCGAGAAGCCCTTTACCAATCCTTCTTAAACATATGGGAAAAGAAGAAAGACCCTTTACACATTTTAACTGAATATGACAACTTGAAAAGAGGCCCACAGGAAACCGTTCAAGACTACTGTGCCAGATTCAATAATGTCTATAATGTTATTCCTCGGAACCTTAGACCTCCACCTGATCTAGCCTTAATCAAATTCCCTGATGGATTTGATTCTGACATGGCATATCAACTGAGAGAAATAGCTCCATTAAGCTTAGCAGACATGTAGAACATAGCTGTTAGTGTAGAAGCAAACTTGATTGCCAACGAAATCGGGCTAGAACTGAAAGAAGAACAACTTTTAAAGAAGAGGCTTCTGCATTTGAGCAAAAGCTAGATGCAATCATTAAAGGTATGGACAGACTGGGAGATAGAGTGGAGACTATTGAAAGGAAATCATCCTGGGAAGGGCAACCAAGTAACACAGTAAGAAGCCCAAACTTTAGAAAGAATCAAAACCCTAATGTTGGAAGGACTGGCCCGGATCAAAACATCAGACCCCCATTTCAAGAGAATTATTTCGAAGCTTCAACCTCTAGTGAGCTAACAGAGGACACCCAAATTAATCTAATGGGTTTAAACAATGAGAAACAAATTTTCCTGACACAGGATGATCAAGAGGCTCATAATTTAAATCAATTTCAAACCAACTCTGGAGAATCATTTGATTTCAAAGAGGGCTATGATGCAGCGGTCTATGAGGTGCATAAGCAATACAGATTGATAAGTAGAACAGTAAATGTACATGAACCTAGTAAATTGAAAGATACAAAACAACCCAAGAAAGCTAAGGATACTTCTCCTCTCATAGAACTCCCTGCTGAGACAGACCTCAACCCAAAAGAGCCCATCATAGAGGACATTTCAGACCCACAACCATCAAGTAATTAGCCATATTCTTCCTCCTTTTCAACAGAAAGTCTAAACAGATCTGTTGTAGTTAATTCTAAAACAGATGCAATTCCTAACAGCAGTCCTGATAAAGAAAATAACATGGAAAATTCAGCAGAAAAGGAAAGGTTTGCTGTCCATAATACAAAAATTGAAGTGGAAAAACCCTTCAACCTAGAAACAGAAATAGGCAAGTTAAAAATAGCCATTCCACTATTCGAATTAGCTAAACATGAGGTTTATAGGGAACAAATCCATAGGTCACTTCAAATATCAGAGAATAGGGATGCAATCAATGTTTTGGATGACCAACCAGAACTGATGTTTGGTCCGAAAGTCAATGGTAAATCAGTAGATGGAGGAGTTCCTCCATTCTATGTGAGCTTGAACATTCATGACAAAGTGCTGCATAATGCAATGTTTGATTCAGGAGCTTCCCATAATCTAATGCCCAAGTCCGTGATGGAAAAGCTAGATCTAGACATCACAAGGCCCTACAAAGACCTATTTTCTTTTGATTCTAGCCAGGTCAAGTGTCTAGGCCTAATCAAAGACCTTTGTGTATCTCTAGTCCAGTATCCAGCCAAAAAAATCTTAATGGATGTGGTGGTAGCTGATATCCCACCCAAATATGGCATGCTCTTATCCAGATCTTGGGGTGCAAAACTCCAAGGATATTTGCAACTAGATATGTCATATGCCACCATTTCAGTTTTTGGCCAGCCAAAGAGATTATACCGGGAAACATTGATGAAATATGTGGTTAGCAGTCAAGAGAAGCCCCAAAACTTCCCCATCTATTCTATGCATTCCGACATGGATTCATTCATATTATACAATGCGAACATGTGTCCCAAAACTGATGTCAAACTCCTAGAAACAACACAGACAAAAAACATAAAGGAACAATCTAGTGCTCAAAATCAAAAAATTATTGATGTGATTGATGCAACAAGTAAAAAAGACATACCATATGAGCTACAAAATCCAAATCTGCCCACTGAGCAAGTTTCCAAAACTCCTAAAGCTAGTGGTAATCAAGAAATCTTATGGTACTTAGAGTTTGATGGGTCAGTGAATAAATTGGGAGTAGGGGCAGGGATTTGGATATGCAACATGCAAAATGACCATGCTCAAGGTCATGCATACAGGTTAAATTTCAGATGTACAAACAATATGGCCAAATATGAAGCCCTTTTGCTGGGACTTAAGCTCATTAGAAGTCTAGGGGTGACCTGTTGTGTGTGAAGCATGATTGTTCAGAGGTATTTGTTTTAGCCGGATGTATACCCCAGGAAGTTTTGTACAGGCCTCCACGCGGGGGGGTCCGAGGTCTCGGGGGCAGTGCCCCCGAAGCTAAAAACAGATGTAAATTTGCCTTGTAAAAATATAGTAATTTCTAGTCAATCTGAGCCATTCATTAGGCAGATGATCTGACGGTAGAAATTATGTTTAGTTTAGGGTTTTTTTCCCTAGAAGGAAACCCCTCTCTTTGTATGAGGGCATTGTATTTGAGGCGGTGATAGATGGTATTATGTGTGAGCGAGAAACAGAGAGGTGAGACTGTGAGAGAAAATAGAGGATATTACAATGGATTTGCTGTAGGTTGTGTCTCTTCATTTTGCTGGATAATAGAAAGGAAGGACTGGCTGTTCGAGGTGGACGTAGCCCAAACTGGGTGAACCACGTGTATTTGTGTCTCTCTTGTTTTGTGCGTTTTCTGTGTTTATATTTCTGCAATATATTATGTGTTCCATTGCTCCGTAATATATAATATTCTAACAACTGGTATTAGATCCGAAGGTCTATTTGGATGATAAACTCACAGGAAAGAAGGGTTCCTAGTTCGAGTGGGAGCAATGGCGGAAAATGGTAAGTTTAGGGTTGAGAAATTTAACGGCCAAAACTTCTCGCTGTGGAAGATGCAGATGGAAGATTATCTATATTAGAAAGATCTATACCTGCCATTGGGCGGAAAATCAAAGAAGCCGACGGATATGGAAG
>APFE031267178.1:0-16455 GCA_000404065.3 Pinus taeda | reverse complement strand
TGAAATTTCGAAAATTTGAGGGATCACATCCAGAATACCAAACATTGTTTACACGTGAATTCACATCGAGTGCAGCCATGCAGATAGATGGATTGTGCATGAGAAAAAAGATATAACTGGGTTCTACAGGATTATAAGACTCATGAGGTCCTAACATAACCATCAACGAATGTTGAAGTTCCTCGACTCCTCTACACTTCCCATAAATTTCTAGAATTGCATAATCATATTTTGAAGTTTGAACTAGATCATGCATGGCTTGAAGATGGCTGCTAGTGCTAATCTCAAAATTTCTCTAAGGATGGAAGCCATCTCTATCACAAGTTGCACCACATTTTTAGCCTCAACAAACTGACTTGAAGATTTGTCTTCATGTAATAGAAGAGATGATGGGGAATGGGAAATATGCTCTTTGTTTAAATTGTTTTCAACTTCATCATGGAAAACCTTGTGTCAACTAAGGAGATAGCTCATCGGATGAAGAAGTAAGAGAACATGGAGTATCTCTAACACATGTGGGTGCTTTTTGAATGGCATGACACACAAGCGAGTGAGGTGAAGAGGAATTTTCAATATGAACGTCTTCTTTGACTACAGGAAATTCTATATGTGAGTTAAAGTATTCATGAGTGATTGTATTGAACGATATTCGAATGAGTGAGCATTTAGTGAGGAAGATTGATCTCCTATAATCTCTCCTTTTTGTCTCATTCGAGTTCTTGTAGTTTAATTAGCCATAATTCCATAATTTGCTCCCAAAAACCTGCAATCAATGCACATTAGACCACTAGACATAACATCTTACTTTTACTCGTCTCATTAAGAAAAATATAATTAAAACATGTAAGAAATTATGATAAGAGTTGATTTAAGTAAGCTTGGAGGTGTATTTAGGTCCATATATTTACCCAATTATGAGCCTCATCACCTTCGTGGGTTGTGTTAGGTTCCTATACCAATAGGTTTCATCTTTCATGATTGACAGTGGAAGGGCTAAATATGTTCATCATTGCAGGCTGCAAAGGTTCCATATTTTGTGTACATGCTATGAAAATTAAAAAATGAAGAGAGGGTATGCCTTAAAAGAATAATCAAAATGCAAGAAAATCAAATGGTCAAAAAGAAAAGTGAAAACAAACCCCAAACTGAAGACCAGGAAAGTGGCTAGTCAAAATGCCAGTACTATCTTTTGGGCAGTATCATGCTTTACAAATACTGCTGCTAATCATACTTGATGGATGGCCCAATAGTCTAAACTGGACCATGCCATGTTTAAATTGCTTGCTGCAGAATAGAGAATGTTCCCTCTCCAAACAGCTCAAGCTTGGCAGATGACTAGCTAGGTAGAGAGATGAAGGTTCCCAACTGCTTAATCTGGGTCCTTGGAAGAAATAAGGGTACATTTTAGATAGGAGGGCAGTCAAAAGAAAAGAGGACAATCAGGGTCTACTAATTCAAGTGCACCCACTTTAAATTAAGAAAAAATGTTAGGATTACTAGGATGGGTAAGTAGTGCAAGGGTTCAGAAATGGAGGGCCATCACCAATTGGCTTATTAAGTGCAAAGACTCATGCGACTCAGGGTATTGGCATCAAAAGCAGAGAGTGGAGGAAAAGAATTGGAAGCATGTCTAATTTCCCCATTTTCCCCCAAACATCATTTACTAACACCCCCAAGGGCCTTGAGATCTGCTCAAGTGTCCAGTTCCACTTCACTCCATAGCAAGCTACTGGGTCAAACCATGAAGTTTAAGCATGAAAATAAGCCACATTTTTGTGTAAAAAATCTTTCTTATCATTCCATTTATCTTCAAATTCCTAAGTTTTACCTCTTAGAGCTTAGCTTTACCCCTTCATTCACCTCACAAAGCCATATTAACCACTAATGTACTATTTAGCTCCCTAACTTCCCCCCTTCCCTAATTCTATTAGAATCTATGAAGAATTTCCCAAAAAATATCTACAAATACCCTCCCCCTAGCATTATAGCTATATAAACCCTTCCTTGGGGAAATATTAACCAATCTGGGGTTGGTATTAAACCCTTTGTCCCTAGACTATGGTTTTTTCCAAGAAACTATGGTTAAATGTCAAAAATCCTAAACCCCGCCCTCATTAAACCCATTTACCCCTTTTTTCCGCCCAAAACCCACTTTATTATAAAATTTTTGAATTAAAAACATTTTATAATATGGGCGCCTAACCCATAAAAACCCAAATCCTAAAGTTTTCTACCCACCCCCGCGCCCGATTTAATTAAATTGATTAAATTATTCGACGGGTCCCCTTTACATTAACACGACGTCATATCATATTCGCCGCCCACCGCACGATCGTCGACCCCGCCCATCTAACGGTGGGCGGTCATTCTCATAGGGGAACCTCCCAACCTTTTGCGTCCGGAGGATTGGCGGTATTGCCGCCGTACCCCCGCCACGCATCGGCCTCCCGCGATGTTCGCGCTTCCCTCCCTCAATCCCATTTACCGCCCTCAGGCCTTCCGGGGAAACTGCTTACTGCCTCCTCCCGCGCTGACATCACGCCCCCGTCAACGTGACGTCACCCCTCCTTCCCGCCATCATGCCTCCACATCATATCCATGTCACCTGTCCGCCTGTCCACCCTGCCACCGTGTCACTACCACCTGGGCACCCACGTCAGCTGCCACGTCGCCCTTCCGTACCTGGGCCCATGATGACGTTAGCATGACGTCATCACCAAAAAGGCGCCAATATGCCAAAAATGCATAAAAAGACGAGAATTAGCCGTTATTGGTCATTGTTGTTCATTGTTTCCGGAGCTCCTCTGCATGCGAAAACGACGTGCAGCTGTCAAAAAACCAATTTCACTCGCCAAAGTTGTTGTTGCCTCAATTGTCAACCCGAGTACCTGCAATTCGTCGGGTTCAAATGCCTCCTATGCCATAAAAACCAGGTATTTGCCGCAGGTGACCTTCTTTACCCACTGTTCTCCTTTGTTCTCCTAATTTCCAACATAAGAACTCTGTTAAAAGCTCCCCATTGATAAATTGGCCATTGAAATTTACGCAAGAAGCTAGTTAAACCCTTGCGTGACAAAAACTCTGGAAGAAACCTGTACGCCTCTATAAAATTCACCATAAAACCAATTGAAGGAGCCAAGATACCAGCTAAAAGGCAAACTCAGCAGTCTCCTCACTCCTATTACAAGAAATTCCCTGGGAACCAGCTAATTAGCTCAAACACACTCTGGTTCTTCAAAAACAGAGTGCCTCACAGTTCATTAAACCTGCAAGAGCCTCCTTACACTGTCAAGCTACTCACTGCCAAACAAAAGTTAGCCAGCATTCCCCAGCATTTGTACCAAACTTGAAAATTCAGTAAGACATCCAGTTAAAACCAGACAATGGCCACTCCAGCTGCTCTGGATGTAACTCCTGTGAATCCACCTAGCAAAGAACTGGAAGCTATGCCATTGGTGGACAGTGATTTCCTCATTACAGACTTTTTGGTAGAGAGGAATCACTTACAAACCTTCTGCCAGCTAAGGAACAGTCACTTGGACAATAGTGACTTGTATGGCATCTGGGAATCCAATCTGCCCACCTACTTCCTTCCTTCTGTGAACATTTTTCCTGAAGTCATTCACCTCTGTGCAGAAAACTATGACATACAGCTCAGAGCTGTGAAGTCTCCATCTGGGAGCATCCTCTTTTATATAACACTAGATTCCATCAACCAAATGCTGAACTACAAGCAGACCCAGCTGCTATACCCCTTCTCCATCAAGTAATTGCTAGATGAGGGCTCCAAGCTCTCTAGCTCAGACATTGCTGCAATAGCCAGGAAATTCATGAAGGCAGACAGCCAACCTTTTGGGCCACCTCCTTTTTCTTATGCAGATTTCAATGAGGTAGGCAAGCTACTGGTGGATATGCTAACCACTGTGCTGGGGTTCACTACAAATGAGCATGTTGATGAAACTGTGCTGGTCATGTTGTCTACATATAGCCTTGAGAAACCCCCTGCTATGAAGTACAATTATGCCAAATACATTGCCAATAAGATACATGACCAATTGTCAAGATTGAATTGGGAGGCAATATTTAAGTATTCTTCATACATCTATCACCTATTCATGTACTATCAAACAGACTGCTTCCAGTGCCAAATCAAGAAGCTAGACTCACAGGGTGAGAGGAGGTATGTTATCTTCTGGTCTTCAGTCTTCCACCAAGTCCAGAACTCCCCCTACTCATACTGTGAATTTATTGACCAGTTTGTATATCCAGTTACATGCCTCTTAAAGAGGACCCCTTCTGCCAGATTGTCCAAGGATATGCAGAAAATCTTGCAGCTATCCAGGAGTTACAAGATAGGTGATTGGTACTTGTACCAAAATCACACAGTCATCAGAATCTATGGTTGTGAGCTCTGTCCCTACAGGCTCCCAAAATATGTGCCTATGAGGTTGTTTGCCCTGGAATACTATAGACAACTTATAAACTTTGATCTGACACACTTCCACAGTGCCAAGAAGAAAGCCAACCTAAAGTTCAGAGACCACCTATGCCCATTTGTCATGAATAAGAAAGATGGTTGGCAAGAAGCTGATCAAATACTGGGGCAACAACTCAAGCTCAAACGAAGCTTCTGGTGGGTCCCTTATGACCTTGAAGGTTTCATCAGTGCTAGGAGGGTCAAGTATAGGCTGCTAGCCTATAAGCATTGCCCATACCCACAAATACAACACTTTTCCAACCAAGATGAATGGGTACCTGAATCAATAGTAGAGGAATTGACTCAAGAAGAAAAAATGGAGCAGAATGTGAAAGATCTGGAAAAGACTCTTGACTTGGATTCTTGTCAATAGGTCTTCTTCAAACAACCAGTCGAAGTAGGAGAACGCACTTCTACTGCTCCAGCTACACAGGACACCCAGTAAGCTCCTACAACAACAACTACAGCAAAGGGGAAAGAAAAAATGGATGAACAGCAACAGGCAGAGACAGGGCAACCCAACACATCAAAGGATCAGCAGTCAAGGCAAGCCCCTTCAGAGCAAACTGAACAACCCCAAATTCCATTTTTGCAGACTCCTCTCAATGATGAGAGAGGAAAAAAGAGAGATAGAGAGGATATCACACCTCCAACAGGGTCATCACAGCAACCAGAAGCCAAGAGGCCGAGGATAGACCTTGAAACAAAAGAAGGAGATATCAGTGAGGAACAGGCAGAAAGCCACAACAGAAAACGACAAACAAGCCAGCAGATTGCCACTAGCTCATTTCAGCTAGAACAGGCCCTACAGCACACCACAGAGGCATCCTCCTCAAGACAATAGGGCAAGAAACCAACTGCAATCAAAGAAGGATTTATAGAGATCAAGGCACATAATGAATTGGTAAGAGTGCAGCTCTATGAGAAATTCTTGAAGACAACTCCAGCCAAAAAACAAATATTGATGACTGCCTATGATCTGAAGGAGGAACAAATGATCTTCACTCATTTGAAGCCTAAAGTCCCAGATCCCAAGACCCCTGCAGATTACTATAGAATAAACTTGGAGGTCTTTTCTAAAGACATACACCCCATGGATCAAATTGAGCTGCACAAACAGACTGGGGAAATGGTGTATGCAACACTTGCAGACAGGGCAATGCTGGCCCATCAGCGAAAAGAAGCCCTGAAGAATACAAACACACAGCTTGATTTGGAAAGGTTGTCTTCCTCTGCAAAGGACAACAGAATAAAGACTCTGGAAGACATAATAATTGATTTGGGACATGACCCAAAGGATCCAAAGGGTGTCAGAGCCCTCATGAAGAAGAAAGAGGATGACATTGCTGCACTAAGAAGGCAGGCAAAATTGCCTCCTACCATTCACCCTCAAACAACAAAACTTGCACAAGAAAAGCAAGTAGATGATGTTATGGAGCTACTTCTGGTAATGAATCAAAGAATACTACAAATGGAAGCAGAATTAGATAATGCACTGCAAGACAAGCAAGGGGAATCAACCTCCCATCCCCCTCAAACATCAACAACTCTTGGACCTGCCCCTCCCACACAAGCAGCAGCAGCCCCTCCTGCTATTCCAGCACCTACCATAGCTAAATCAGCAACAGGAGCAACAACAGAAGCAACAGCAACAGCAGAATCCAGCATGAGCATGGAGGACTTGATGAAAGTTGTTAAAGAGCTTGAGACTCAAGTAACTGAAATTAATGATGCCAAGGATAGATTGGCCAAGCTGGAGACCAGTTATGATAAATCAAAGATGACAGTAGCAGAGAAACAAAGAGAAATAAAGGCCTTAGAGGCCAAAGTAAAAACTCTAGAAAATGAATTGCTGCTAGGTAAAACCCTAGCAGAAATAAAGAAGATAATTTGGGCCAAAATTGGCCAATCAATACAGGACCAATGGAGGTCAATTCAAGAAATTTATGAGCAGGTTGAGCTGATAGGTATGGCCCATGTGGAAATCCAAAGAGGCAGGACAGCACTGGGAATAATGCCCGAGCAGGCCACCAAGATGATACATTTCCTCAATAACCGCACTAGAGAGGAACTGGCAACTTTGGAAATAAACAACAGAAGAGACACGATCCTGACAGCCAAAAAGGTGTTGACCTTAAGGAATTTTACTGAAACTCTGGAGAGAAAATTTCAGGAAATGAAAGCAGAGATTGATGAATTCAGGGAAAAGATGACCATATTACAGGATAAAGGACTGCCAAGCCTAGTGACTGGTACAGGACAGCTCCTGTCATATAATCATTATATCACAAGGATCAACAATTATTTTGAAAATCAGATAACAACATCTAGGAGCTCCGCAGAAGAAGCAAGGCCTCCCTCTGGGCAGTCTCTGTATGACAAGTTGGAAAATCTGTTCTTTATTGAACATGAGATAAATCATATGTTTGAGGTGCCTCCAAACTTCTACAGATATACAGAGGCAGATGAGACACTAGTGAAAATAAGGAGGCATCAGCTACATCCAGCTGATTGGTGGCAAGCAATTGTGGAGATTTTGCCAAGATAATGCCACTATGATTATTTCCTTTTTTGAGAAAAATCAAAGTTTTCAGTCACGATACAGGTCAGCAAACAGATCAGCACATAGGTATCACAGGGAGCATCCGTACAAGTGACTCACCAAAGCACCCAGACAACGGGCTCAATTAACACAGAGTTAAAGGCACAACTACAGCCCATTCTCCAGAGCCATAAAGTCAAAAGATGTCTGACAGAAAGATAGCGGCCATCTCAGCATTAAATGCTATAGTTATGTTTTCATTTACTTTTGTAAGAGAGTTGGTGGTGCAATTTATTGCACAATAACTCTCTATTGAGATATTTTGTACCCTATTTTTGTATATATATCCCCTCAGATATCGTATTGAGGGTCGGTTGTAGTGCAATTCTTTCTGAAGAGCTCTATTGTATTTTGAGACATTTTTATAATACAAATTGCTGGTGGAGATTTTTGGTTCCTATGCTGTCTGGAGATGGAAATGAATAGCTCTGTTTTGTTGCAGAATTCCTGTGTCATTTTCTGAAGCAATAAGTTTCTCTGAAATGTGTATGTGTTTTCTGTGTTTTCCATAATTCTTATGTTTTTTCATAATCCTAGTAAATAGAGAAAAAGAATAGCCTAGGATTTGTTTTGAACACCCTATGCTCAATCTCTATTTCTAAATATGTTTTCTTCTTGATTGGCCATGGATATGAATTCTTGATTGCTCATGTCTAAACTAATTCTGTCATGGTGAAAATTGTTTAAGAATTCTTAACTGCTCTTATGCAATAATTTCATTTTTCTTTGTTAGCATAGTGAAAGATTCTTAACTTCCTTTCACTCACTAATTCCATAATTTCATCCAAAAATCTGGTAAATTGCTTCACATATGCCTATCTAGCTCTACAGCAACACTCTACCTTCATAAATCTACTTTCAGCAGCACAAATACCTCAACTCCATCGCCCAATGGACCAAACTGTTCTATGATATATATTCTCAGTTCTGTCTGGATTCACCAACCCACCAAATTCAAACAAAACAGTAGACCATAACTAGCCTAAAAACATTCATCAAACAAAGCTAAATTGTAAAGAGAGAGCCCTCTCTGGTTGCAGGTAGGCTAGGACCTGTAGCTAAAAGATTGGTCAGTGGTTACCTCGGCTGTATTCCTTTTAGGAAGCAGGGAACAACCTGAGTGTTAACAGGTTGAGTTACTAGTCTTGGAATCCCTAGTTGGAGAAACACTTAAGAAGCCTTGTATAAGCTGTGGGTTGAGTTACTAGTCCTGGAAACCTTGGTTGGAAGGAATTCTTTGGAAGCCCTGGAAGGGTTGGATGGAGACCAATATGATGATGGTTTTGGTGATGTTCAACTGGGTGACGAAATCATTGTTTGATGGGTTGAGGTGGATGGTCTTTAGAATCCCTCGATGAGGTTTGATTGATGTTTTCTATGAGATCCCATATTCATGCTTGAAATATGGAATGGGGGTGGTTGGATGAAGAGAGATTTGGATCAGCCATTCTATGGTCCGGTGGAACATGGAAGTACCATCCCAGGTTTGAATTTTTCATTATTAATGAAAGGTTATTTCTCCTTGTATTTCTATGAGCATTTTGATGGATTATATGTGGTCTATGTGCATTTACTTTCATGAGTATCTCTCCTGCTATTATGCTAGTTATGTAAGTGTTTTATGACAGAAACCATGTATGTATTTCATCATGTTTTTACTTCTAATCGAGTGATCAATGTATCTATGGCCTAATAGATGGGATGGAAGTTTATGTATCGAGGCATAAATGGTTATTAGCTATTCACAGCTAAGTATGAGACCCCTATGCTCAGAACTGTTATTTAAACCTATAGACTACCTATTTGTGATATGCTTGAGGAAATTCCTGTCATGGCTAGTAGGGGTCCATTCAAGGTCTTAAACAAGTATTTTTTTTCGTATTGTCATTTCCATGTTATCTTACTGATTTGAAGAGATGGTTCAACTCTGAGTAGTGACTTGGGCTACAGGCTTGAAAAAGTGGCTAAAATCCTGGAATCGTTGGCATAACACTGACAATTTTGGTCTCCAGTCATTGGAAGGCAAGCGTGTGAGAGAAACTTTGGATTTCTCGTCACACTTATGCCTATAGCATGGGAGTGAATGAGGCTTAAGTTGTCCAAAATATTAGTGGGACTCCAAGGCAAGTTGTCTAAAGTATTGGATTGGTTCCTAAGGGTATTGTAGATAATGATAAATATTTGTATGGTGTGTTTTTGTAGGTTCCACTTCCTTAACTTGACTTAGGAGGTCGAATAATATCATAGTGGCCTCTTGTCTCATGTTTACCTCGGCTGGCAAGTTGCTTCGATAGATTTGGGAGGAGGGTGTGACAAAAAATTTGTTGTGTTCTTAAATTATTTTCTTGTCATTCTTCTAATTTAAAGGTGACATTTATACTTTCGGAGTTCAATAGATCGGGTTTACAACTCTTTTATTCATTATATTCTCTAGTATTTTAGAACAATATTCTAAAGAATGATCACCCATCTGCACATATTATAGAACACAAGTTTGTTTTATCATTCAAGGGGAAACTAGGCCCAGTATGGTCTTCCTACCAGAACATGAAGTAATATATTCTTCCTCTACCTCAACCATGGCCTCAACCTCATCTATTAAATCCTCCTCTTCATCCACCAACTCCTCTACCTTGAGAGCCATTTTCTCTACCTCCTTGTGTTATTGGATCCTTAAACTAATGAGCCACCTATGTATGATATGTAGTATGATAATCAATCTTGTTTCTCAGATTAAACTAATATGCCTAAGTGGAACATTAGGGGAGTTTTGAGGTCTAAAATGGGCCTCCTATGGAAATTATAAAATAATAGTGGAAATAATAAAACTAGAGTAGATTACATCATCAAATTTTAGAGGGAAAAAAGAAGAAACTATTTTTTTAACTTGTATTTTCAACTTATCTCCCTAAGGGTTTACTCAAGTTTCGAGTGGAAACACTCGTTGGATACAAAATTTGATTCCTCATCCAAGGAGTACCCATGTTGCATACTATTTATGGACCCTACTACATGAAAAATAATAAATACATGAAAAACGTGATTGCAATCACATGTTTTGATGTATTTCTCATTTTTCGTGTAGCAGGGTCCATCGAAAGTATGCAACATGGGTGCTCCTTGGATGAGGAATCAATTTTTGCTCCAACTAGTACTCTCGCTCAAAATTTGAGTAAAACCTTAGGGAGATAAGTTAAAAATATGAGTTGAAAAAGTAGTTTTATTATCATATTAATTTGTAATATTTTTAATTTTTTACTCCAAAAATGGTGAATCATCCCCCATGGTTGACATCATCATCTTGAATCATATTGGCTCTTATAAAGTGTTTTTATGTTGTAAATGTTTCTTTGGAGGCCCATTCTAGACATCAAAAGTCCCCTAATGTGGGTTTTGTCTTCACATATGGCACAACACTTAGGTTTTTCATCTCTTAAATTGAATTGGCACTCTCTTCTAGTATGAATCTATGAAAATTGGCATATTTCATAGTATATATCTATTTGAATGCGATGGACTTCCTAATGAAAATAGTCCAAAAATTTAATATTATCCTTTATATTCCCTTTAGTTCTACATTTGGTGTAGAATAAACCAAATTTTTGCAATGAAAAACTTAGTAGGGACTACTCAAAATACACAATTTTCTCTTCTATTATTTTATTAGTCGACGCAAAATTCAACTACCAATTATCATCTATTTCAATGCATTGGCCCTTTTTTAATGCTTCCTTGCATGATGTAATTTCATGCATTCCTAATGGCCTTCATATTTTCTGTAGTAACCCAATAACATACCATCGAACCAGCAAAGCTTCCTCAATGTTGTATGGGATTTGACATAACAAATCCTTAAATATTTTTTCATATTCTCCTATTAATTTATATGATATTCATTTAATCTCTTTCAATTTTTGTGTTACAATATGTTTAACATCTTGGGCTTTAAAGGAGGAAAGGAAACTATTTTTTATGTATGTCTTACTTTTAGCTTGGTTATATATTAAATTCATGAACCTTGTCATAGCTCTTTTCTAAAGAGATGCTACAAATTTGGTCATTTGCTTGTCTTCGTCTTTAACATCAATGACTGCCCAAAATTTTTCACAAATGAACCAATGTTTTTTAGGATATTCATCTCCCTCATAGAGCGGGATACGACTCAACCACATATTCATTTGGGAAGGTGTATTATTTAATGTTTTCTTTGGACTTGTGTTTTATGTTGAAAAAACTCAAATATTTCTCAAATAATTCAGTTGGCTGAATAGTCTCACCTAGAATGTCAATATCAACACTGAGAGTCTAATTGACTCATGGGTTTGTCAACTCTAATTTAAAGGCATTCGGGGATTTCTGAGGTCTAAAATAAGCCTCGTAAGAAAAATGTACAACCAAATTAAACTTTATATGAACCAATAGGATTCAAGACGATGATGTCAACCATGGGGGATGATTCACCATTTTTGGAGTAAAAAACTAAAAAGATTAATAAATAATAAAATAATAAAACTACATTTTCAGCTCGTATTTTTAACTTATCTCCTTGAGGTTTTACTCAAATTTCGAGTGGGAGTACTCGTTGGATGCAAAAATTAATTCCGCATCTAAAGAGTACCCATGTTGCATACTTTCGATGGACCTTGCTACACAAAAAATGAGAAATACATGAAAAAACATGATTGCAATCACACTTTTCATCTATTTCTCACTTTTCCTGTAGTAGGGTCCATCGAAAGTATGCAACATGGGTACTCCTTAGATGAGGAATCAAAATATGCATCCAATGAGTGATTCTGCTCAAAATTTGAGTAAACCCATAGGGAGATAAGTTGAAGATACTAGTTGAAAAAAATAGTTTTTTCTATTTTCCCTCTAAAATTTGATGATGTCATCTAATTTTATTTTATTATTTCCACTATTATTTTATAATTTCCTTAGGAGGCCCATTTTGGACCTCAAAACTCCCTATGCATCAACTAACAAATTATTTGTATATCAATCGATATTTGTAAACTTTAAAGCACACTACAATATGTAATGAGTTAAATTATATTTAGTGACACTTCTAAGCCAAAATGAGAAACTATGTTTAGGAAGAATGAAACAACAATTTTAATCTATTCACACAAGATTCAATTGAAATCACTTTAACTTGAGTTAAGATATCTTCAAACTGTGTATATCAAAATATCTCTTTGTTGACGGTGCTGGACCTACCAACATGTAAGGGGATCTCCCCAGTAAGAAGTCCTAATTATACCTTAGACTGTTTGGTGTAGTGATCTGAAAATGAAGATCTTAGATTACGTTTGAGTAGTTAGAGAAACATAATAGACAACACACATAACACAACAAATTTAATATGGAGTTCACCCAAAACTCTTGCGCTACGTCTCCTAGTCCAGCCGTCAGTGGTGGCCTCTCTATTATGTCTTCAAAAACAAAGTTTTACAAAGTATGAGCTCAAAATGAGTCTCAACACAAAAAATACAAACAACATGAGTTTTGCTTGAATTCCTCAAGCTTCTATGAATACATAGATTCTTTCTTTCACTCTCTATATTTGTTTTCTCTCTGTCTCAGAACTGCCCCCTCTATCTCTATTAGTCTGTGGATTTAAAGCCAATCGACGCTATCTGTTTGTTTCCCCTTCTTGGGCTCTTTGGCTCCCAGCCTCTGCCCACTCGAATCCCCTTCTGAGTGTTAGCAATCATGGCATAACATCTTCAGGGGAGGTTGCCACTTGTTTCGCAATGTAAGGGACCATCAGGCCTTTGGAATCCCCAAGAATAGTGTTCTGTGTTTACACAAAGAGATACACAAAAAACACGGGAAAAATCTGCCAAATATCTATTTACCGGACTTCAAACATTACGAATTTTGCCCTATATTCCATCCAGTCTGCCTGTAATTTCTTATCGCAAGTCTCAAATGCTGATTCCGTGGTTTCCCCTTTGTATTGGGAAAATCCATTAAAACACTGAAAATATCACAAAATGGCTTTATGGTGGACTTGAAATGTTATACATTTGCATTTATAAACCCTTTTGGGTCTGGTTTAATCGCATTGGCACATTCCCTTTGGTTCATAATTCCATTTGGTCTAGCCATCACATCGCATATTTGTAATGGCCTCACTCCATTATTATGCTCTGATGTGATATTGTGATGTGATTGATCGCAATCGCATATCGCATAGACCACTGGGCCATTTGGTAAGCGCTCCTTGTATTTGCTGATTGTGATATCACGCGTTAACCTGGGCCATCGATCTACGCGCTTGATCGACGGTCCTCATTGACTCGCATTGATCGCGATTGCAACTGTCATCACTAATTGTGATGTGTCGGTTAGATCTGGACCGTTGATCGGCCAGATCTGACGGCTACAGCTAACCTATTTTTCCACTATTTCCTTGTGTTTTTTGCTGTTGATAATGTAATCCGCCATTTCTGGGAGTTCTTTTGCTATATTTTTGATCTCTTAGAAGATTTTTGAAGACTTAGAGGGTCTTTGGATCCATTTTGGATCACGCCTTCCTACTGAAAAGCTTTTGGACCACCAAAAGTTGCTTTTGAAGCATCAATCAAGTGAGGATATAGATTCCTCACTTGTCCAATTTCTATCCATCATGCGCTACTTGGTTTGGAACCATTGAGTTTGATTCTGAGGTACTCAACATCCCCTCTAAGTGTAGGTCTCACCTTCCTGTCGAGAACTGTATCTTCCTGCAACTCACTGAGATATTTAGGTAACAGATCATCAATAGAAGGTAATTGAGTTTGCTCTTCAGGATCTTCAATCAATGAAGGTTCAAACGGTTTCAAGTTTTCTGCGTTAACTACTGAATACATATGCATGTAAGCTAGAAAATCAAGGCGAAAATCATTCTCACCAATTTTCTCAAGTATCTTGAAAGGCCCATACCTTATTGGCTTCAACTTCTTAACTTCACCTTTCATTCTCTCTTTGCTGATGTACAACCAGACTTGATCACCAACTTGGAAGCTATGTTCAATTCAATGCTTATCATGCCTTACCTTGTAATTGGCCTCGCCCTTTTCCAGCTATTCCTGCACTGCCTGGTGAATTTCTTGGATCGGTTCAATGAACTTGGTTGCTTTGTCCACATCATTGTGTCCATTAATCGCTATGTCTTTTCCAAAGACAAAATCCAAGGATGAATTTGGTGTAAAACCAAAACAAGTCTGAAAAGGATATCTTTGTGTAGAAGAGTGCTTAGCACGGTTGTAAACATGTTGCACATAACAAAAATGTTCATCCCAAAGCTTGGGATGCTTGCTGCAATAACCTCTGAGCAACTGGATCATTGTCTTGTTGACCACCTCTATTTGGCCATCTATTTGTGGATGAAAGTTGTGCTCTTCTTCAGTCTGGTGTCTATTAATTCCCACAGACTTGACCAAAACTTCCCAACAAATCGGGAATCTCGATTAGATACAATGGAAGTGGGTAACCCAAAATGAACCCAGACATGCTCAAAGAACAACTTCGCTATTTGTTTAATTGTAATCTACTTATTACAAGGTATTAAAATACACATTTTGTTGAACCTATCCACAATAACATATAAATAGTCGTGACCTTTTCTAGATTTTTTCAATCCCCCAACAAAGTCCATGGAAACACTTTCCCAAGCATGAGAAGGAACTAGAAGTGGAGTGTACAAGCCTAATTTTCTATTGCTAGGCTTGCTTTTAGCACACATGGTACACCCTTTAATATATCTAGAAACTATTTCATGCATTCTTGGCCAATAGCAGAACCTTTGCACCTGTGGAACTATTTTACTTACACCAAAATGACCTCATATAAGAGAAATATGTGCTTCCCAAATTATGTTAACTCTTTCAGTTTGTGGAATACGTAACTTTCCCAAATGATGCAAGATTTGGCCTTTAACATAATAATCCAATTCTTCTACTTGTTTTCCATGACTTAAAGTTGCATATGCATCTTTAAAATCTATATCTTAATCATATTGTTCAATGTAGCTTTCATGCATTACTGAGTTATGCTTAAGTATAGCATATGCATTTATGATTGGTCTGGACAGCATGTCTGCAACTTTATTGTGTATGCCCTTCTTATATCTGATGACTAGATGAAACTACTGTATAAAACCCATCCACCTATAGTGTCTTTATTGCTGCAATTTAGTTTTTGAGTGCAAATATTGAAGTGGTTGATGGTGTGTATGGATGATTGTTTCTTTGCCCATTAAGTAATGTTTCCACTTTTTCACACTTTGAACTAATTCATGCCATTCTTTATCATATGTGGGATAAGGTGTCAAAGGCTTTCTGATGTTTGCCTCCCCACTAAAACACCTTGTTCAATCATGTTAAAGCATGTAAGGGTGTTGCAATTAAGGAAAAATTAGCAATAAACTTTCTCCAATATTGTGTTGCTCCTAGGGAGCTCCTAACGTCTGTAGTAGATTTGGGTTTAGGCCAGTTCACAATGACTTCAACCTTAGAGGGATCTATCCTCAATTCACCACCCCTTACAATATGACCCTAATAATCTAAAGATGTTTTACGAGATTCACATTTTTATAACTTAACATAGAGATTTTCTCTTTTCACAAAATCTAGAGTCTGGTTTACATGCTTCAAATGTTCTTCCCATGTTTTACTGAAAACAAGAATGTCATCTTAATATACAATCACAAAATCATCAATAAAAGTCCTGCGTACATCATTCATAACTCTCATGAAAGTGGCAAGAGAATTAGTTAACCCAAAAGGCATAACCAGCCATTCATACAGCCCTTGCTTTGTTTTGAAAGCAATCTTCCATGCATCTTGTTATGCAACTTTGACATGATGATAGCCACTACGCAAGTCCAACTTAGAAAAGTAAACTACTTCTTTCAACTGATCCAATAGATCATCAATGCGAGGAAGAGGATAACGATTCTTGATCGCTATTTTTTTCAGTGCTCTGTAATCAATGCACATCCTCCAAGAACCATCTTTTTTTCTCACCAACACAATTGGAGATCCACATGGTGATGTGCTTGTTCTTATGAACCCTTTCTTGAGTAGCTCCTATACGTGCTTCTTTATCTCTGCATTCTCTAAAGTGGATAACCTATACATTCAGATGTTAGGCAATGGAGCATCTTGCTGCAAATGAATATCATGTACAATTTCCCTTGTGGGTGGCAGAAATTTAGGTTCTTGAAATAGGATATCATATTCAGAAAGAACTTTTTCTAAATCAGCTTTATGTTTAGCATCACAACCCTCAAATATATTGGTTTTATCATGGTTCTTTTCCTTTACAACCATTAGTAAAAATTGCTTGCATGAATTTACAATTATTTTCATCTGCCTTGAGTTTATGA
>APFE031267174.1:35652-157438 GCA_000404065.3 Pinus taeda | reverse complement strand
GAAAAATCAATCACATCAATGGATTCCCCAGCGGAGTCGCCAATTTGTCATGCGGAAAGAGTTATTTTTGCGGACAAACCTAACCTGCCTAGGAGTCTAAGACTCTCTAGTGAC
Source organism: Pinus taeda (assembly GCA_000404065.3). NCBI lineage: Eukaryota > Viridiplantae > Streptophyta > Pinopsida > Pinales > Pinaceae > Pinus > Pinus taeda. The sequence goes on along the minus strand of APFE031267174.1, from coordinate 157,324 downwards.
AAACAAACCAAACAAGAGCAATCCTTCTCTAAACATACATTATTCTATGAGAAACCAAGTGTTTTCCGATCTTACCTTAGGTCCAACGCTTGTTGTAGCAGTCCAGCCTTGCTGATCCAGATGAGCTCCTCCGTCACTTTAAGACCTGCATACACTAACAAAGCAAACGATTACATAACACCTGAATATTTCATAAAACAAAGCATATTCATCACATAGACCAAGGAGTACATGAAATAATTCATTAACAACAAATCATTGAGAAGAATGGGCTTATTTGTATTAAGGAAACAAAAAAGGAACCATTACAACCTGAGCCTTGGTGTTGTGCAAGCTCCTCCCAGGGTCCAACAAGAGATTTCCTCTACTTTGACAAGCTCACCCACTCCAATATGGCAACAAGGAAGGATAGTGATCTCTCCTCACAAGTCAACAATGGAAGTCCTAATTCCAGCAGCATTTACCCTTTGGAATGTTCAGCTTTCAACCTCCCCTCCTCTGGCCCAAGGCCTATATTTATAGTGTTCTAGAGGAAGTTATTCAGTTCCAACATCAATGGGATACTCCCTTTTGGATGGGGTAGCTCCTCTCTTGATGGGATAAGTTCCTCTATCATAGGGATGCATGAACCATCTGAAGGCGCTCAATACACGTCAAACACTCTTCTAGAAGGCTCTAGAAGTGACCACAAGTAACTTTTTAAAGATGAAACTCGTGCCTTTTGACCTTTACAGGGGTACGAACCCATCCTTTGGCTTATAGAGTGTACAAGTACGCAGGTACATTGTGTTTGGAGTGCGTACACGCAGGCAAGGTAGATAGAACCTGCGTACCCAGAGATAAACATGTTTTTAAGTGACTTTCTCTCTTTTTGAAGTTTGACATGAAGATCAGAGTTATGAGGCTTGACAAGGAGGATAATATGACTATTGATGGAGCCATATTAACTGCAGATAGTCATGGTGACAAATTTCAATGTAACACACCCAAATTCAAGACGACACGCAACCAAATTTACAAAATGAATATAATGCGAAAGGCATATCAGTATTTGGTCATCTTTGCATGTCTCCTCTATGACCAAGAGAGCACAAATACCTTCCCATAGAGTTGGGTGATCACGTTTGACCAACTGGCCGGTGAAGGAAAACCATCAACTGGTCCGACATGTTGGCTCACATGATGAAGGAACACGTATCAGGAGCTCGATAACCACCCAAAGGTCAACAAGTAGAAATATACATGTGTGGATACATCTTGGATGCAATATGTTCCTGTTAGTAGTTCCTAGGCTTGAAGTGGGGATGGACATCAATAGAAACATTTGTGAACACTTACTGTAAACTCTTTTCTGAATGCAGCTACAATGGGGTCATCACACAATTGTCATATCATTTTTTCACCCTGGTGTACAAGATGATATTTGCACAGGATCTACCTTGCATGTTGAAGGCAACAATGAACGAATTGATCAACATAGACGATTGATATGCCTCATCTTTTGGCACCTTCATACAGATTTACAATACGAAGAAGTCTCCGCATGTTTTTCCAAATTTTTCCATGCACAATCTTTTCATGCAAGAAGTGTCGTACCACATCTCAAAAGGATTATCAGCTAGGTTGCACTGGAAGAAGAAGACACTTTGGCCCACTCTTCCATTGTGGATAAGGTTGTACGAGATACATAATCTCAAGCATGTGGATGCCGAGACATAAGAGTTCACAAAATTTACTTTCAACACCAGAAGCTTCAATCTGTATGACCTGCATTGTTTTGTGAATAATCACTGCACGAGAGTGCAATTTCCTTAGATCCATGGCCCATGTCATTAGGCTTAGGAAGACCCCTAGAGATATTGTCACAGCTTCTCCACGCCCAATGAACCAGTAAAAATGTTGGATTATGGGATCCTGACCCAAGTTTGGAGTTAGTTGTGCCAACCAATAAAACCCTACATTATTGGCCCTTTCGTCAACAACCTACTTAGCATAGGCTGCAATCTCACCCGAAGCAATATGGGGGGATGCAAGAACCAAGTTTCTGCATTTGGAGATTGGTGTGATGTCTTCCAACACCTTAGATCTATCTTCGTGCAAATCAATAGACTCTTAGTGCTCATCACTATAACTCTGTTAAAATGACCTTCAGACCTTTGCGAAGTTCCATGATCAGTCCTTATGGACCTTTAACAGTTGACCTAATTACTTATGCACATTATAAAGAAATCCTAAATTGGTGTTCATGCAAATCTACTTAAGTCATCAGTAAACGCAAGAGAAATCACCAGAGTCTTTGGAGAAGTGTTTAAACATGGATTGCGTACATTATTAAGACTGATTCAAGATAATCATGTAGCATTCCATCAATATTTCTTAAAACCAGTCATTTATTAGTGGCACAAATCATAAAAATGCATGAACAAAAATACTCAATAATTATTTAGAAAATTGTCTTTATTGATATTCAATTCATGGATTACAGACTCAATATTCCCTACGCACATAGCTGCAGGGGTCCATGAACTCAGTTGCAGACTCTACTTAGGCCTCTGCAAAATTAGCTGTGGCTCCATTTTTTCCCTATGTAAGTGCAAGAAGTAGAGCCTTCCTGCCTTAGCTCCTGCCCAAGACTCTTTAATCAAGCTAGTTCTCTATCTTATTTCCATCTAGTTACCTCTTCCTTTCGCTAAGACTCAATTAGTTATAGACTTTTTCATACAATGCCATGGTATGCAGACCATGGGTCTATCTCAAAACCAACTCGGAACTTTACTTAAAACAAGGGCCTAAGCCCCTTTTACTTTTATTCAACTACGCGCTTTATATCCACAAATCACGGAGACTTTACATATTTTACAAAATTGTACCAAAATTTGGGTTATCTAACCCCAAAATTACGCAGGGAACTCCATTTGCATAGGTCCCTAACATAAATATTGTGACTCACCTTCAAGTCCCTCTGTTGGTGCCACAATCTTACTACGAAGATCCCCCAACTCCACATGGATCACTGCAACTTCAACAACGTTATGTGTTGCTTCCTGTCGAACCTCCTCGACCAATTTTTCAGTGGTTGGTCCTTCTAATACCAAACTCATCATCTGTTGCATCCATTGTAGTCCCCTAAGCTTATCTTGAATGGAGTTTGTGATTTGATAAGCCTCGTCCAACCAAGGGTGGAACCTCACCTTTAGCAAGGCCTCTTTCTTCTACGCTTCCTCTACCTGTGCTAGTAGCTACTTTCCTTCTTGTAACTTGGCAAGGTGGTGTATTGGTGCTAAGGGGACCGAAGTCACCTTGACTTCATCATATTTGCATTGCATCTCCCTTACCTCTATGTTTAACATCTGCATGGTCACATCCTCCTGCAGATTGGTCCATAGCTCCATAGCCTGATCAAACATTGTCGCATAGTGAGTGACTACGGTATCCAAGGTAGCCATGCCCTCCTTAATTGTGGTTTTGAACTACTCACGAACCTCAGGTAGAGTCGTGGGCTGCAACTTCAACTACAGGTGTGCAATCTTCATGTTGAACTTGAAAGTTACTCATCCAACTTCTGCTCTATCCTCATGCACACCGGCAACTAATTTTCTGATTTTGGCTTCAAGTTGTACATCCTCTAGGATGTGAAGTTTAGGCACTGTCTTACAGGCCTCCTCTACTGCTAACTCCAGACTTGAACTATGTGCCCGTACTACCTCCTTTTCCTTTAGATCTTGTGTCTTCTAAATGAACATTTGTTTATTGTTGTCTTTGTACTCACTGATGAGGTTGAGGATGCATTGTTCCCTCATTGTTAACTCATTTTCCAGCCCATTATGCAGTGCATGGAGGGTTTCAAGGGAGAAGACTGCTATATTCAATCCTATATCCTTGAATGTAATAAGTACAATATGATCCTCAGCTGACTCTGCATGAATGTACCTGCCTAGCAATGGTATAGTTATGAGATTGAGGCTCCTTACTAACTCTGCTACTTGTCTTGTCCTAGGTGTCAAGCTCGCTTGCTGCACGCTCACCTGTCCAACGCTTACCTATATTCTGCTCGTTTGGATCTACAGCTCATGCAGATCCTTATGGATGCTCCCAGTGTCTTCATGTATTGCTTCTCAAACTGCTGCAACACTTTTGTCATTGTATCCCTTACTTTGTCAGCGATCTCATCGTGATTTCTTTCTATCAATACCATGGGATCAACCTTCGTTTTATCATATTTCTAATTTTTTTTGTTCCACTTGTCTGCTCCTTGCCACGTTTTTTCAAAATAAAGGGGTTTCTCATCTGCTCATCACCTCCTCCACCTTGGTTTGAAAGCTCTTCTCCCACCGTCTCTAGTGAAGGTGACTTATCACCTTTCTCTGACTCATATTTCTCTTTTTCCGCCTACTCCCATTGTAGTGTTTTCTTCTCAATGATGTATGAAAAGAACCCACTTAAGATTGTGGATAAAAAACAATCTCAACAATATAAATGGCTATTAAACATTGTATATTTGTAGCAATTGATAGAAACAAAACCTGTTAAAGTTCGGATCTATGCCACAATCATAGTTAAACAACAAAAATAAAGACTAATAACTCCAATCATCCAATGGAAACCAGATATATAAAGAATAATTTTATTATAACACCTATGAAGAGAATACATAAATGTTACCAGTCCCCGTCTATGGGATGGGTTCTTGGCTATCCTCAAATGTCTTCATCTTGTGTAGAGTCTCTCTCCTCTATAATGTGAAAACCAAACAAGAATATGGTGTGTGACAATTAAAATAATCAAAAGTGAATAATGAATTGAAAGTCATTCTATTTATAACAAAATATTGAGTTATCCTCAAATAATGAGCAACAATAAAATATTATTGATCCCATTCTTGGAATAAACAATTGGAATATTTTATTATATTTGTTTATGAGGGAAAAATTATTTAAACCTTTATTTAGAAATAATAAATAAATAAATGATTTATTTATCATGTCAAGGAATTAGTTAAGGAATAATAAACAAATAAGGATTTATTTAATTATTCCAAAGTGATTTAGTCAAATTTGACAAAGAATAATAATTAATTAGTGATTAATTAATTATTTTTGGAGAAGAATAAGATAATTAATGATTTACCTGTTTATCTTTCATGACTGAGTCAAATATGACAACGAATAATAATAAAACAATGGTTTAATCAATTATTCCTCGAAGAAAATAAAATAAATAATGATTTATTTAATTATTCTTCATGGGTTTAACTATAAATTATTTAACAAAGGTGGTTTATTAAGCATTTTTTGGAATGAAAGAAATTTTATGTGGTGTACTTCTATCCATCTAGTAAATTAGGCTAGATGATCAATTTTTTGGTGATAACATATTGTCCCCAATGTATGAGTGCTAGGAGAAAAATGTATGATCGAAGTATGTTGTAAAGACACAATCACTAAACAACACAAGGGAGTCAGAGAGAGAGAGAGAGAGAGAGAGAGAGAGAGAGAGAGAGAGAGAGAGAGAGAGAGAGAGAGAGAGAGAGAGAGAGAGAGAGATCAATGAAGCTAAATTGAAAGAAGATAGGGACAGAGGGGGCGAGACTAATGCAAGTCTCCTTTTATTTTGTGGCACCGTACCTCATTGAGGCGAGGGAGACATACCCATACCTACCGAGATAACTTAGTACAAAAATAATGGTTCGCCTAGAAAAACTAAGCAATGAAGTACATGTTGAATGATACATAACATGCTGGCATAATAGAGCCACAAAATAATATAATGTTTCCCATATACATAATTCTCCTAGAAAACCATGAGACAGGACTGAATATAATAATATCTTAGTACATGAGATACAAAGCTCCTTCCCTCAAAAAATGGGTGGGAGCAAGGGTAGAACAACCAGAGAAGCCCTGGTGAATAAAGAAGGGCTCTATAAAACTGAATGGATCATTTGGAGGAGGCGTGCATGATATGAACATTGCGATTGGTAGGAACTCAATCCATCAACTCTACAGAACTTCATTTGAGGTTGTACCTTAGTAGGTATGCATCCAAGCATGTGGGGGGATACCTGAAGGGCAACCCATCATGAGGTCTGAAACATCTCACTCACACCCAAGAATCACTAGTACAATCTGTTGCACCACTAGACCATCAAGTGTATGGATCACGAACATGAAACGACCAAGTAAAAGGGAAATAATGAGACCCTCTACTTGATCCAAGGTGCCTAACAAGGATGGAAGCTTGAACCAAGATACACTACCCTCTAGGTCATACTTCTGGAATAAATGAGCTGATGTCGACAGAATAGGGCCCACGATTGATGAGGCAATGAGGATCCTCAACTAAAGAATAAGGGAAAATAGTATTGTTGCTAATGGACTGACACTAGGGATAATGAGGAAAGGTGGGACTAAGAAACAAACAGATGACTACCCTTGTCAGAGCATAAAGTGCATGCTTGACCCGGCATCAACTAACTCAACTGTAGAGGGGATGGGGACAGTACAACTGGTAGCCAAAATGAGCAACACAAGATGAACGATATGAAAATATGGATGGAATATTGTGACATGATATGATGGTACATGAAATAGACTCCATGAATGTAAGGGTGACTCATCGTGGATGCTGTGAACGAGGATGATGCGATGACACTACCACACAAACTAGGCCTCGTGGGGACCATGAAAACATGAGTAAATGATGGTTACTCATGACAAAAGTTGGAATATGGTACGAAAAGTATTAAGAGAAGGTGGATCTCAAATTACAAGTGTCATTTTATGATGAAATTTAGTTTTGAGGGGTGATGAAATGACCTTTCATGGAAAAATGGTTTCCTGGTGAAGTGTCAAATGATCCAAAACTAAGGAAGACCCATTATAGAAGTCGGTGAGAGCTTTCCAACAGTTTTGATGGTTCATCAAACTGAGCTATGGTCTATTCGTAATGGGTGATAGAAAAATTAGGGATTTTTCTATGAAAGGACATTTTCCCTCCAATTTGGATTCATTTGCTAAGTGAGTTGCAGTGAATTTGGAGAGGAGGAAAAGACCCTAAATATTTTGGAGATCATAGCAGACAAATCGACCATTGGAATCAAAATTTGGGACTTTTAGGAAAGTGGTCTTACTTGTCGAAAATATGGCCTTAATGCTTCTTGGAATGATGGTTCCTGGTGAAAAAGTAAGGGAAGAGGAAATGATAATGAACTACTAGAGGAGGTCTAGAATCATCCTCACCCACAAAGTCAAACAAGGGGACTATGTGGACATAGAGTAGAATAATTGAAGATATGGTATCAAATGTCTATGATGTGCGTTGTGCATATGGCTCGCCAGAGAGGCCGGTAGGAAAAACTATCCAAGGAATGGGAGGATAAGTGACCATACCTAGATTAGATGGGATCTAGATCGAGACTCAATTGAGAAGGTGGCTACAGGAAAACCATCATGCCCAGAAGCATGGGATGCTTCCCGTAAACATATGTGATGGAGGGGATTGATATGGTATGCAAAGGTGGCCACGATGCCCCTAGCAGGAGGAGTTTGTGGAGCGCCATTGTGTTTCGAGTGTTCGAAAAAGGGGTTCAAGAATCTCGACCCAACTTGGCATGAGATATTCCAAAAGATGATAATGAGATGTAGGGGCATATGTCCCCCCCTAGTATGCCATTGGTGTACTGGATGTATTTAGAGCTATGGGCTCTAAACACTTATATGATACATAATATGATTATGCATTTGAGATGACCATGATGGTCCACCCTTTGTATTTTTTATGGTTATCTTCTATGGTATACATGTGATAAATACCAATCTAGAATATTTTTTGTGATGGTATCTACATAGTGATTCTAGGCTCTAGGCACGTAATGGTTTCAAATTCACGTACCAACAAATTAACATGTAGATATCTTCTAAATAGGACTTGGTTATGCACATGATACACATCATTCAATTGCATTACAAGTAGCAAGGAATATAAACAAACATGAAGATGAAGGATGCGATGGGCGAGGGAATCGACTAACAAACCTATCACTACATCATATTCGGCATGATTATTGGTGGCAAATCCAATGCACATGCCATTCGAAAGGACTAGCATATGCAAGGGGGTAAAAATGGCCCAGGCTATTGAGGCTATATTCTGGGAGAAGCGACTCACTCCATCGGCATGGCCGATATACAGTGTGGATGATGGATCCATCTAAAAGTTGCAAAAGACAATGAATGAGATGATAAATTCTACCTCACTTCATGGAAGAAATAAATACACAAAAATCAAAGGCATGTACTATGAGCAAAATTTCTTGAAGTAGAGCACATGGAGAGAATTAAGAAGGAGATGGCCTTCAAAATCCTTTGAAGAAATGCTCCCTTACATAAGTGTAGGGGTAATGAGGGATAGACATAGCTTCCATGGTAGCTTGATTAGGTAGAGAGATGGGTGAATAAGAGGAATATTGACTACATGATGAGCCACATTTCCTGGTGTGTTAAACTGGGAAATAAGGTTCACATACACATCATATTGAATGGTAGATGAAGAGCTAATAGATGGAGGATCTACAGATGTTGAGACCTGGGATTCTATCGAAAGAGGTTCGATAGAAAAGCACGCAGAAACCTCATAAAGAGTTTCCTCTTACGAACTCAAGGATGACGACAGATAAAGAATGGGGCTTGTGGTGTCCGTCATCTCGACATTGGGGGGAGTGATCACAATAGTGGGTCGAGAGTCTCCCTATTCTGGTTTACTTGTGGTACCATAATCCACAGGTAGAGGAGTAGATGCTCTGCTACAAGTGGTCTGGTATTAGCGAATTGCCCCAAGGCAATCACAAAATTCTTCGAGACGAGGGAAACAATAGGAATAGTGACCATGAAGATCACACGAGGCACAAGGGTGGTTTGTGCGCAATGGTTTTGGTTTCTTAGGTGGGACCAGTGAGTTAACATGGACTTCTAGAATATTTGATTCAAGAAATGCTTCATGGACCAAAGGTCTAAGTCGAGGAAGTTAAGGACAATTGTTGGTGGCATGCCCAAAAACTTGATACAAAGTGCATGGGGGTGTCAGCTTTGGGGCCTTAGGAGCTGGAGGAGGTTGGGGAGCCTTGTCCTTCAAATCTTTCCTTTTAGCTCTTCAGCATTGTCTACATGCTTTCACAACAAGAATAGGTTCCTGTTGAGGTTGCAGTGGAACTGAAGCAGCGACAGGGGTCATAGGGACTGGCTGAACTGGGGTCAAAGCATGATATGGTCTGAGCTGACCAGATAGAGTGTTCGCTGGGGGATCAATGTACCATACTGGGATACCCAGAGTCCTTTAGGAAAGACTAGTGAAGCCATGATAGGGATAGAAACTACTCCCGGAGGGGGGAATAAGAAAGGTATCTAGCCTACAGGGTAATGTCCCAGTGGAATAGCTCCTAGATGGTTGATACCTGGAGGAGTAGTTCCTGATGGGAACATAGAAGAGGCACTCACAAACGGAAGAGGTCTTGGGTTGGTGGTGTTGGATGATATAAGGTGTCTTTAAAAACTCCTAATTTCCTCACATTAATCTTCAACCTGGGCATGTCTTTCTATTCCAAGAGTGTACACAATATGTGCAAATGCTATATCTATGGAGAGTAATGAATTGATATAATTTATTAATTTCAATACAAGAGTAAATGGATTAGATCATAAATCTAAAACTTGTAACTTCAGGAAAAATAATCTATCTAAGCATCAAAACTCAACTTAATCAGAAACAAGACTTAATCTTAATCAAGAGTTTCTAATTGCAATCGCATCAACTAAGTTCTTGTAGTAATAACAAAGCTCTTCTAGTTGATTCTAAACTACTGTGGAGGAATAAAGAATTAAATTCAATCAATAATGCTTCTATCTTTTAATGAACCAAAAATAACACTCTGCTATTGATTAATTCAATCCACAACATAAGTAAATGAAATCAATTTGGTAGAATTAGGAAGCAATGATATACATACACAAATTCCACACCAATGAACGTAAATCATCTATAAAAATGTAAAGTAGAGTAATGAAACTTGCGGTAAAGGAAAAGTAAAAACACAACGAACAACAGTGGAATCCACCAGTGACTGGGCCCAAGCCACTAGAAAATTCTGCCTAACCACTTCAGAATATCACGAGGGAACAACAACTCAATTCATGTATTAATCATTGAATTCAAATGTCATTATAACAAACTATATTCATCAAAATTACACTTTTTATATATGAAAATTACCCTTCTCAAAAGGGCGAGAAGTTCCATTTTATAATCAAGAAGTAAAAGAGATAAATGTGATCCCTCAGGGTCAGGAGATCATGAGGGATTCTCAACTAAATGCTATTATCAGACAACATTTCAACTTGCGCTGATCCTCTTGATCTATTCCTTGATTCGTCTGCATAAGACACACTCCTTTCCCTCTGTTTAGCATTTTTTGTTCAATCTTCTGAACAACAGTTGTTCCCTTTGCCTATTTTTGCATAAAAACATCGAAAGTTAGCTTTGGTTAGTTGAATCGTATCAAAAGAAATTTTATTCATTTCTCATTGAAGTTTTATCAACATCTTACTATATCATGGCACAAACACATAAAGAAATAAGGAAAAAGATAATGTAATCAAGAGTAAACTTATACCCATTGTACAGCCCAACATACTCCCTTGCTTACCTTGTTTCATGTCCTCATGAAAAACAAGTAGTTCCTATGTAGTGTAGTTAGAGAGTAAGCTGGAAAGCCTGTTTCCTTATCAGACCTGAAACCGTGTTGTTGTATCAAAATCGTAAAGGTTGTTTCTTCCTGTCCTTTAGGCAACTCATAGTCAGAACAATATCCTTCAGGAGGGTACCAAATAATATGGCTCCTGTATCAACATCCCAACCAATATGTTCCTTCTCTTAGGATAATATTGTTGTATGTGACTAATCGTCCTTCAACAGCTTTGAAGTTCCTGTTCTTAAATGGTTCTCTTTTCTTGACACTATAAGTTGAGTTTTCCATCTCATCTTAGATGCGATCAAAGATCTTTTCTAAATGGAGAGGAAATATGCCCTTCCTGTTTGCATGATTTCCTTATGTATAGCTCCCAAAATCTTAATTACATCGTCCTATGTCATAAGCCTTTTGTGCTTAATAAACAGTTGCAAAGGGTGAGTAGGCTTGCTTCTTACCCATAAATCCATTTCATGTTCTTTTCTTTGGAAAGAGTTATAGGCCTTAAACCAGTTAAGTTGATTAACCGCAAATGAAATAAAAACTTGAAACTAGATGTCCCCAACAAAAGGGCTAGGATTCTTATCTACCTCTTCTTCTAATACAAAATTATGAAAATAAAATTCGCAAAGAAGTCGTTGAAATTTTACCGCATATTATTTATAGCAACATATAAATTATTCATTTGTTTTTAATTCTATTGGTTTATCGGTCTTTACACCTTTAATCTTCAATAATAAGTATCTTTCCAATAGAAACAGGGCATAGTTCGTAGCAGTAGGCCTGCAGGATAAGACATCCGAATATAGTGAGAAAATGGTGTCACTATGATCCATGACCTTGTCCAGCTTAGTATTTACCTTCTTCAGTCTTTCTTCCACCTGTCTAAATCTAATAAAAGTTTCATCCTCTATTATAGTCAACTATCTGAATTGCTTTTGCAATTCCTGATAATTCTGCAGAGGAAATATCTCCTTGCTATATTTCTTTAAAGCAAGTTGGGCTTGTGCCAGTTCCTCTTTTAACTTCCAATGAATAGGATCACTGATCGAAGGGGTGTCGCTAAATTTTTCTTTAGTTTGGGTACTTGTGCTATGAGAGGGGATGCTCTCAGTTAGAATTCTCTTCTTATGGGAGGACCAACCCTCTGTTTGAGTTTTTATTGTGGGAGGACCAACCCTCCATCTAAAAAGCTATATCCATTAAGTCTGCATGCAAATTTGTTTGAGTGGCTACCATTTGAGTAAAAATAGGCTCAGTATAGGTTTCAGTTGCCCTGCCTTCACATATTTCTATTTTTGTGGCCACCGTGACTACCTTAGGAGCAGTGCTCTGGGCTTCTCTATTTCCCGTTTCGTTCAATTTCTAATGTAGCCTTCTAACTATCTTATGGAGATTTTGGTATTTCTTCCTCAACTTCTTTAGTTTTGTTTCAGCTACTCACTTTTTTTGAGGTGCCTTCTTTGTAAGAATGGGTTTGTCAATACCCTCTGTATCTAAGGGTTCCTAGTGCTCATCATGGTTGTGCTCCAATATAATTGTGCGACCAGAGTGGTTATAGGAATCGTGAATAATTTTTGTCCTCGCTCCTCTTCCTCATCTGCAGCTTTTGGAGAAGGCAGAATTTCTGTATGACTAGAATCTCCTGAGGGTTGTGCTTCCATAAGGTTAAGATCACGTGATCCTACAGGTTTCATGTATGCATTCAAATTTGCTAGGACTTGTGCCATCCCTTCATCAAAATCCTACAAAAAATCACCTTGGGGGTTCATAGGTGGTGTCCGACGAAGTCCTACTTCATTGCCCAATTCAACATCAAAATTTTGTACTCCCTCTTGTTTTGAGTCTGACACATGTTCTTCCTCAGGTTCTTGTTTTGAATTGGCTTCTTCTTCAGGTTCTGATTCAGAATGACATTCTATCCCCTGTTCACATTCAAAAACGTACTCTTCCTCGGGCTTGTGCTCTGAATTATCCTTTTCTTCTGCTTGTGGCTCATAATTGCATTATTCCTTTGGTTCTGACTCAGATTCCTATACACTAATTGGTCTGGATGGCTCCGCAGGTTTGTTTGGCGCTACCCTATGGATTTACAAACATCCTCTAGGCTAGTTTTAACCTTGCAAACTACCTGTGCTTATGGGGTTCAATTTTTGAGTTGGCAGTCCTTTTCCTCTTCGGAATAGGGCTCTGTTGGCTTATCTCCAAGATTGCAAAATTTTGGATTACAGGGTCTTAACCAATCTCTAGGGGTGCTATGAGACCATCCCAAGTTAAGTTTTTTTGAAACGAATTATGGCTAACAATTAGTCTAATCAAACCATGGTGGCTAACCACAGTTTCAGGGTGCCTAGCCCATCTTATTCTATCAGGAGTATCATGCAATAATGAATTCAAGAAAGATGGCAGGTTAATAGTGAGATTTTGTTTTAAAACAGCTAAGAGTTTGAGTTGTCATGGTCTTACTACATCTTGTCATCCATCAGTGGTAATGTACCTCTAGGTAACACTTGCCAACTCATGCCATGGTTCTCCCAGAGAAGACGGTTCAATGCCCTTGCCTTTTCTGGTTAATTCCTTGCCTGCATCTCTAAAAATCTCCACCGCGTCTTGCAACATTATGTGTCTTTTTGGCCATACAGTTCCTTCCACTGGCATCCTAGATACTTCAGCTATCACAACTTTTGATACTGTGATTATTCTTCCTTTCACCATGGATTTCCCATTCCGTAAGTGCTGTAAGAATTAGCAACATCACTGTTAGGGGCTTGAAGCCTGGTGAAGTATGACATCCATCGAACACGTACCAGAATATCCCTGGCTTTGTCCAAAATTTGCAATACTAAAGGTTCTCGGCACATTGATTTTCCACCCATAATGCTTCAATTCTTCCTATAATTTCAAAAATATTAATAGGCAAGAAAAACACAACAAAGAACAGCAATAAAAAGAAACATACAACAAAGAACAATAATGGTGAGATAGAACAACAAGAAAATGTAATGACTAAGTTCCATTAAGTGGCATTTCCATGAGAATTAATATTATTAATTCGAGGACTATCATATTGCCGCATGTCGTTTAATCATGGGATACTATACCAACATATGAAATCCAATAAAATAAATATAGTGCATGCAAGGGTGTTATGGGTGTCCTCCCCCTCATTCAAATGAGAGGTCGCCTATGACTGAATAGACAGGGATGTGCTATTTTGATGGCAAGCCAAGGCGGTGAAGGGTACGATAGTAAACGAGATAAAGTACTCATATCAATGACGCGATGACAAGAGGTATGGTTATAATGAGAGTGGAGTGTAAAAGGGTAGTTATGAAATAAAAGGTAAGACACTTTGGGTTGATGATAGGTTATATGAAAAAGGAGAAAAATATGGAAAAAAGATGCTTTGTTGATGGTATCTTAGCCGGGAATGATACGATTGATAAAAAAAACATTATCTCATGCATAAAGGTTCTAAAAAAATTAAGGAAATAATTTCTCCGAAAAAAGAAAGAATAATAGGAGGGTATTATAGTGATTATTGATGTTAAAATATCACTTCAATACCATAAGTAGAGCCTCTACTACCAGTAGACATCCACAGCCTTGACAGGGTTGCTTTTTAACCCTTGTGAGCCAGGATCCTCAATTTATAAGTGGAAAATTCCATTGTTGTTCTACAGAAGAGATCAATGTGTTGGTATGGTAACCACATGACCCCATTTCCATTCACTGGGATGTAGCAAAAGTGATAAGGTTGGATCATGATGAGATCTCCTGTTCCAAGGATATTTTAGCTATCCAATGGATCATAATCCTAGTGTGGTGGCCATAGTGGGAATGTCACTTTACTATAGCCTTGTGAACATGGTAGGTTGGCTCTTAATGAGACCCCCTATCCTCTATCTGCAAACAAAATTTTGCTATTGTTACATATTTTTATGATAAATAGAGGGAGGCTCAATACCCCTTAAGAGAAGGGATGGTGAAAAAAGTTGAATATGTCAATAGAAAAAAATATACCCATAGTCTTATTTATTATAGACAGAGAAATTTATAACCATGAGAAGTAGAACTAGCATGGTATTCAAGATGATCTACCAATATCAGGTACAACAGAAGACAATGCAATAGAGTAGTATATAAATAATTGTGCCCCTTTTCTTGAAAAGAATCTATCATCAAGAGGTTGTCCTGTTAAAGATCATAATGTTAATAGTATTAACTCCCTTCAATAGGATCCATATTTCTTTCCCTCGGGAAAGTAATGCAGTTCCTGCTATGAAAAGAAAACAAAAGGGGGCTGAGATAAGCTAAGAGAAATGACACAAAAGGAAAATAAGTGTTGATCAATAGCTTAAATAGCAACACAATTGCAAGAAAAAGTGTTGTTCAAAACTTTGAACAATAGTGCCAAATACACAAAAGGTGTTGTTGAACAACAAAAATAAAAGGCGTTGTTCAAAAGTCTGAACAGCAACACACAGAAGAAAAGCGTTGTTCAAAATCTTGAACAACAAAAATACACAGAAAAAGGTGTTGTTCAAAAGTTTGAACAACAGATGTTCACGCAAATGAAGTGTTGTTCAAGGTTTTAAATAGTAGCTGTTCAAAAGTTTGAACAACAAAGACATGGAGAAAAGTGTTGTTCAAAAGTTTGAACAGCAAAAAAATGCATGAAAAAGTGTTGTTCAAATGTTTGAATAGCAACTATCAAAAAGTTTGAATAATAGCTTTTCAAAAGTTTGAACAATATCTGTTCAAAAGTTTGAACAACAAAAGCTAGAAGAAAATGTTGTTCAAAAGTTTGAACAACAAAAATGCAGAAAAAAGTGTTGTTCAAAAGTTTGAATAGCAGTTGTTCAAAAGTTTGAACAACAAAAAAACGAAGAAAAGTGTTGTTCAAAAGTTTGAACAAAAAAAAAACGTGCGAAAAAGTGTTGTTCAAAAGTTTGAATAGCAAAAACTCGAAGAAAAGTGTTGTTGAAAAGTATGAACAACAAAAACTTGAAGAAAAGTGTTGTTCAAAAGTTTGAACAACAAAAATGTGGAAAAAAGTGTTGTTCAAAAGTTTGAACAACAAAAACACGAAGAAAAGTGTTGTTCAAAAGTTTGAACAACAAAAATGCAGAAAAAAGTGTTGTTCAAACGTTTAAATAGTAGCTATTCAAAAGTTTGAACAACAAAAGCATGCAAAAAATCACTATTCAAAAGTTTGAACAAAAAAAATGTGAAAAAAAAGTTGTTCAAAAGTTTGAACAGCAAAAAAAGAAAAAATAAAAAGAAAGAAAAGAAAAGCAAACTAGCAATCATATTTACATATTTTAAAATGAAGAAATAACTTTTATCATCATGAAGCTGCTGAAGGATTTCCCTCTTTAGCTAAAACTTTCATGGTGGGGTATTCACGTATCTACTGGTAGAAAGGTTCTCTACTAAGTGGTTTTTGGTAGAGGCATACTCGATGCCCATTTTCTTTAAAAGAAGAGCCAGACCCATCAATGGTGGGCAACATAAGGGTGTCATTGTCATGTACTTTCTTTATTTCGTAAGGGCCTAGGCATCTAGTCTATAGCTTGCCTAGAAAGTCTTGGAACCTGGAATCATATAGAAGTGCCTAGTTGCCCTCATGAAATGTCTTTTTCTTAATAAGGGCATCATGCCATTTGGCTCTTTGTTGTTGAATAAGTGCAGTATGTTGTAGAGCCAATAATCAAATTTCATCTGATTCATTCATTTGTTGTAACCTATTAACCTGGGGTTCAATTAAGGCTAGTCCTACCTCCTAGGATTTCCTTAGTGTTTGTATTTCACATTCTATTGGGAAAATGGGTTCCTTACAAAATACCAATTGATATGGAGATTATCCAGTAGTGTTTCTCCAAGTTTTGTGATACACCCACAAGGCCTCTAGTAGTCGAGAAATCTAGTCTCATCTATGCGAAGAGACTGTCTTCATTAGAATAGCTTCGATAACTTTGTTGGTGCTCTCTACCTGCGGGTGATACGAAGAGGTAATTTTGTGTGTAATGTGATGATTTTTCAGTGTAGCAGTGATCTTCTGACCCACAAATTGTGGCCACCCATCAGTAATCACTTCTCTAGGTAAACCATACCGCACAAAAATTTCAAAAGGAAAGCTAATAACAGTTTGCTTTGTTGCTCTTGGTAATGGTACTGCTTCCACCCACTTAGTTACATATTCTGTTGCAACCAATATATACAATTTTTGGTTGGATGATGGTTTGATCAGCCCAAAAAAATCTAATACCCAATGCTCAAAAGGTTTTATCACCAGTTGTGGATGCATGGGCATTTCATCAGACTCCCTAGGGCAGCCCATCCTTTGGAAACTATCGCATGCCTGAGCAAATTTCTTAGCATCCTTAAAACTAGTGGGCCAGTAGTAGCCCATTCATAGAATTTTATGTCCAGTTTTGTGGTCTGCAAGGTGTCCACCGCAAGGTCCTTCATGGAAAGATTTTAACATATAATAAATTTCATCCTCTCTGATGCACCTGTGGATGTGCATGCCAGCTCCTGTGTGGAAAATATATCCCCCAATTCAGGAGAAACGAGTGTTGCGCTGCACAATCAATTTCCTTTCTCTGGATGTTAGATGTCTGAGCAATTTTCCCACTGCTAAGTAATTCACCACATCTACATACCATGACCTTTTTATGGCCACAACAAACAACTATTCATCCGGGAACTGATCCTCCACCACCACTATGTCATATGTTCTTGGTACTCGGGAGAGGAAGTCTGCCACAAGGTTCTCCTTCCCTGGTCGACCCCCTATAGTTATGTCAAATTCCTCTAAAAGTAGTAATCAATGTGTGACTCTTCGATTTGTGATAGATTTGTTGACTAAATATTTAATAGTAGAGTGATCAGTATACAAAAGGACAGGATATCTAGTTATGTAGTGTCTAAATTTTTTTATAGCGTAAATAACAACTAGAAATTCTTTTTCTGTGACTGTATAGTTCAACTCAGCAGGAGTTAGATTTTTTCTAATGTAATATATAGCATAGGGTTTCTTGTCTTCTTCTTGGCCAAGAACAACTCCAATAGCTGTATCTGATGTGTTTGATGAAATCTGGAAAGGTATATCCTAGTTCAGCCCTCGTAATACTAGTACTGTCGATACTAACCATTTAAGATCTGTGAAGGCATTGTCACATTTACCAGTCCATATAAAATCAACATTCCCTATCAAGACATATAAAGGTACAGCAATCTATAAAAAAATATTTATAAATCTACAATAATATCTAGCAAATCCCAAAAATATATGTACCTTTGTTTGAGTGCAGGGAGTAGCTAATAAAAACATTACTTGTATCATTGTTGGATCTACCTAAATTCCTGCTGCTCAAATGTAATGACCTAGAATCAGGCCCTCTATCATCATCATATAACATTTCTTGTGACTCAAGCATAGCCTAATAGAAATACACCGTTCTAGGACTTTCTCCAATGTCTCTAATGCTTGATCAAAATCATCCCTGTAGGGTGTAAAATCATCCATGTACAGCTTCAATCCTTCATTTATCAAGTCTGCAAAAATAATGAATATGGCTCTTTGGAATGTATTAGGTGTGTTTCACAATCTAAAAGGTAAACTCTGTAAGCAAATGTTCCCCATGGGCAGGTAAAAGTAGTTTTATCTTGGTCTTCAGGGGTAATATGAATTTGATTGTAGCAGCTAAAGCCATCCAGGAAAGAGAAGAATTTCTTCCCTGCCAATGTATCTAGGACCTGATCGATAAATGGAAGGGGGAAATGGTCTTTTTGTGTTTCTTTGTTGAGTTCTCTGTAGTCAACACATATCCTCCATTTTCCATTGTTTTTGGGGACAATGACTAATGGGGAAACCCATTTACTATAAGATACAGGATAAATAAAATTCACATCTAATAAATTTTGAAGTTCTTCTTTGACAATATCCTTTAGATGAGTATTTAATCTACGTTGCAGTTGTTGAATGGGTCTTGCATCCTTTTCAGTGTAGATGTGGTGTATGCATAACTGAGGGTCAATTCCTTTCATGTCTGGGTAGTCCCATGCAAAATCCCCTTTGTGTTTCTTAAGGACTTGGATAAGTTTCTACTGCTGGTTGCTACTTAGGTTACTGTTGATGTTCAGGATATTTCTTGGCTCGATTTCGATAGGTTTGCTATTATAGACAATGGTTGTTGGTATTGGTTGGTCATTGATATCTCTTAGGGAATCTTCTTCAATTTCATTGTCAAGGACTACTTTAATCATGTGACATCTCAAATTAGACACTGTAGTAGGGTGATTGATAGAAGTATTAATAACTTTGTCTTCTATTTGGTTTTTGAATTCAAGGGCATCTGCCACAGTCAATGGTGAATGAATGTTTTCTATTAAATATGTTACAAGTTGTTTCTAGGTTTTTACAATGGTTAGGCTTGGCTGAGCGGGAGGCTATAAGACTAGATTCTTTTACATCATTTCCTTGGTTTATGGTCATACTGCCTGTCCAGCAGCTAATATAATCATCAGTAGTTGCTAGCCAAGGCCTTCCTAATATTAAGGGATGTCAATCAAGCCAGTTCCTAGGGTTAACAATCAAAAAATCTATAAGATATTCCCAAGTGTCTACAGAAACCATCACATTCGATAATGTTCCTTCTGGCTTAATGACTGAGTAGTCGGCAAGTTCTAGCAAGGTAGTTGTTGGTTTGAGGTTGTGATGCCAAGCATTTCGCAAGTTATTGTTGTGATAATGTTAATGGCTACCCCTAGATCGACTAAAGCATTGGGAAAAGAGTGGCCATTTTTCTGAACTGTGACAATGGGGTTTCCTCGGTCTTCATATTTGCAGGTGTCTCTTTACCTAGTAATAAATCAAACAAAGTCCTCACAACATGGACATTTAGGGTTATTTTTGTTTTCCTCACAAACTTATTTATACACAATTCTTTAATATTTTTAGCATATATCAGAATATCTTGAATAGCCTGGAGGAGGGGTATTTTTATAAAGATATTCTTGAGTTCACCCAGAAGATCAAAATCAGGATATTCAATTTGTCGAGGTATTATCAATATTTCTAGGAATGGGGGAGAAGAAGTTATGATTTGTTTGGGATCCTTCTGCCTGACTATATCTTCTCCATGACTATATCTACAGTCGAAGGCTTATCCGGATATGTCTCTTTAGTTTCAGGTTGCATATTTTTATCCTCATCTAGGGTAATTATCCGTCCGGATCTTAACTTATAATCATTACATTCTCTCAACTCAACTTCAGGGTCCAGACTCTCAATAATTTTTAATGACTAGATGGGTTTGTTGTTAGGATTTGGATTTGGTTGGGCTAGAAGTTGTGGCCCTATATTATATTGAGGATTTTTCTACAATGTGTAAGGTGCTGGTAAGGTTGGTTGAGATGGAGGAACTGTTCCAGTAGGCTGGTATGTGGATCGTTACCAATTCGATTGCCAGTTCTGATTTTGCAAGGTAAAAGGGGACCATTGCGAAGGATAGGGGTTACTCTACCAGAATGGTGGAGGATAAGAGGAATTTGACCAATTTGATTGATTGGACCATGATGGCATAGAAAAGGCTTGAGGTGGCCAATTAGAGAAAGGTGGTTGGTTCTGCTATGAGGAATTGTTCCAGTAGGTTGGTTTGTGGATCGTTGCCAATTCAGTTGCCAGTTCTGATTTTACGAGGTAGAAGGGGACTATTGCGAGGGATCGGGGTCACTCTACCATAATGGTGGAGGATAAGAGGGATTTGACCAATTTGATTAATTGGGCCATGATGGCATAGAAAAGGCTTGAGGTGGCCAATTAGAGAAAGGTGGTTGGTTCTGCCATGCTATCCCTTGATACTGCTGAGAATTATATTGTGAGGAAGGAAAGAACAAATAAGGGCCCGTAGGCATACCTGTCGGTCATGCTTGATATTGACGGTGCTGGTTCATTAGAAATACTGGTTCCACTTCCTCCTCGGGTTCCTTAAAGACCGCTTTTAACCCAGGAAGTGATGGACAACTTTCCATAGTATGATCCTTAGTGCAAATGGCAGATGTTTGTATCATATCTAGCGGACATTCTCTATGATGGTGTTTCTTCCTACATCATGGATAGAAAATAGCTAGGCTCTATTCTACTTCAGCTTGTTTCTATTTGGCTTGAATGATATCCAATTGTGTTGTTAGGGTCCCTAAGATATCAGTCTTGAAATCTTCAAGAAAATTACCAATTTCAACTCATGTCATGCTTCCTTATAAGGTTCTATTATCTTTAGTGATCACATCACACCTGGTTGGTTTCAGGCTTGTACTGCCTCTGAAACACCTGATACACAATTGTACAATATTGTCAAAATCCTCTTGATAAATATCCCCTTTCCCCATTAAGTTTAATTTTTCTACCCATTGGTATTTCATACCTTTAATCATTGTGGTTTTAAGAACTTCAGGGGGTAGATTTTAATAAAGAGATATTTGCAGATTATATTGAAAAATTTCTACGTATTCTTCAAGAGTCTCATTAGTCTTAGCTACCATTTGAAAGATTTCATCCTTCAATTCTCTACTTCGGCAAAAATCTTGGTATTTTTTTAGAAAGGCTATTTTCATTTGTTCCCAGTCATTAATGGTACCTCCACCAAGCCCCATAAATCAACACAGAGCTTCTCCCTTTAGAGTAGAAGGAGAAATCTTCAGTTTGTAGGGGTCAGTAGTGTAATCATAACCCCTACATAAAACATCGAATTCGAAAAGGAATGCATTGGGATCCTCTAAAGTTAGCCTATGAAAGGTAGGAATATTCTATAACAGGATGGATTTCATGGGAGCATTAACAACTATGTCAACAATAGGATATTTTAATGTAGAGGTTTGAGGCTACTGCTGATTATTGGCCATTTGCTAAAAATTATGTCAATACTCTTCAGGGATTTCCGGAGCTGGAGATTTGTTCCTAGGAGGGCTAGAGGAGACTTGTAAAATGATTTTAACAGCACTTCCTTGGTCTGAAATACTAGGGGTCATCTATTCAACCATTTTTTGAGGAGATTTGGGTTCTGATAATTTAGTACTGCCCATTTCTCCTCCTCCTTCACAGAGGTTGCAAGAATTCCCTTCTTGTAAAGGTCTAAACTGTAAATTTTCAATATTCTGAAAACTCTATTCAGACCCTTTAGTTCTGTTGTGAATCTCAATGTTAGCTACATATGGTGATCATGCGGCCTGAAGGGTTATAGTAGGAGTTCTTATGGAAATGATTCAGGGTCCTACTGATGATTGAGACTCAACTTTTCTTATGATTTCATCAATGAAGGTTGATCTTCCAAGGGTCACCGGTCCCTTTGATTTTTTAGATTTGGATGGAGGAATTATATCTTTTTCTACTCTTTTCTTCTTAGTCTTTCATACAAAAATAAAAAAATTCATTTCTACTTGAATTCCTAAGAAATTTTTGTTGAAAAGTGGGCAAGGGAGTAAGCACTTTACTTACCCGTACGTAGGTTCTTACCTTCCATTTTTAATACCCAATTCTTTCACAGCAAATAAACATCAAATTTCCATTTCTACTTTCAATTCCTACCTAATTGTGTTGAAAAGCGGGGAAGGGAGCAAGCACTTTACTTACCCATACACAGGTCCTTACCTTCCGTTTTTAATACACAATTCTTTCTCAGCAACAACTATCAAACATAGATCACTCTTCTTTGAAATGGCAACACTCTCCCTGGAAATGACACCAAAATGTTGGGTGCTATAAAGTGTCTTTAAAAACTCCTAATTGCCTCACATTAATCATCAACCTGGGTACGTCTTTCTGTTCCAAGAGTGTACACAATATGTGCAATGCTATATCTATGGAGAGTAATTAATTGAGATAATTTATTAAATTCAATACAAGAGTAAATGGATTAAAACATAAATCCCAAGCTTGTAACCTCAGGAAAAATAATCTATCTAAGCATCAAAACTCAACCTTAATCAGAAACAAGACTCAATCTTAATCAAGAGATTCTAATTGCAATCGCATCAACTGAGTGCCTGTAGCAATAACAGAGCTCTTCTAGTTGATTTTAAACTACTGAGTAGGAATAAAGAATTCAATGCAATCAATAATGCTTCTATCTTTTAATGAACCGTAAATAACTCCCTTCTAGTGATTAATTCAATCTACACATAAGTAAATGAAATCAATTTGGAAGAATTAAGAAGCATTGAAATACATACATGAATTCCACACCAATGAAAGTAAATCCTGTGTAAAACCGTAAAGCATAGTAATTAAACTTGCGGTAAAGGAAAATTAAAAATAGGACGAACAACAGTGGAATCCACCAGTGACCAGGCCCAATCCGCTACTGAATACTGCCTAACTATATTAGAATATCACGAGGGAACAACAACTCAATCCATGTATTAATCATTGAATTCAAATCTCATTACAACACTTTGTCTTCTTCAAAATTACACTTCGTATATATGAAAATTATCCTCCTCAAAAGGGTGAGAAGTTCCCTTTTATAATCAAGAAGTAAAAGAGATAAATGTGATCCCTCGAGATCAGGAGTTCTTGAGGGATTCACAACTAAATGTTGTTATCAGAGAAAATTTCAACTTGCGTTGATACTGTTCATCTATTCCTTCATTCGTCTGCATAAGACGCACTCCCTTTCCTCTGTTAGCATTTGTTGTTCAATCTTCTGAATAACAGTTGTTCGTTTTGCAAATTTCTGCGTAAAAACACCAAAAGTTAACTTTTCTTAGTCGAACCATATCAAAAGCAATTTTATTCATTTCTCGTCGAAGTTTTATCAACATCTTACTATATCAGGGCACAAATGCATAAAGAAATATGGACAAAGATAGTGTAATCAAGAGTAAACTTATACCCATTGTACAACCCAATAGGTGGATCTGGATGACTTGGCTGAGATGGTAAAAACAGAGTGCTAAGGAGCCGGCTATTGATCAAAGGTATTGACCTCATCAAAATCCATCACGAGGATCTGGTAGGCACTAGGACCAAAAGGTCGTCGGGATGGGCTACTTGACCTCACTAAGGTTGAGAAACAACAAATCCTTGCTAAGGGAAAGGATTTGTGAGCACTTTTGGATGGGTTGGCATAGGATTCTGAGATGATTCTTGACCTCTAGAGGCTACTTGATCTTCCCACATTTGGTGGATCTAGGGTAAGAGGGGACACTCATGTGTGTAATGGCCATGCACACCACAACATGCACAAGGGTTGTTCGTATGGATAACCTTGTTCTTCTTGGGCTGGTCACCCTATTGATGGTTGTTGGTGTTACGCTAGCTCCCCTAGGGTTCACTAGGATCGTTACCTTAACTTCCCTGCTTACCCTTGTTACCCTTCCCCTTATTCTTTTTCTTCGAATTTGGGGGATCGATAGCACTATGCTGTGAAAACACTTGACATTGAGGGGTGGTGGCTACTAGGGATGAGGATGCATGGGAAGGTGTAGCACTAGTGCTTGGGGGGTTAGAGAATTTGACTTTGCATAAGGAGGAGAAACAATTTTGTAGGAGGGTTTGGGCCCTCGAAACATATATCTAGTAGGAGGGGCATAAGTGTTGGAGGAACTGGTGCCCCCCTGTGAGTAGCCATAACTTTGTTGAGTATATGGTGAAGAGTTTGAAAGAGACCCACCGATGTCCTTAGTGGCATGAGATGCCCCCAGTGCATTGGCACTTCCAAGAAGAGGGAGGTCTAGAATGATGGTATAGACATAACTGGATTGTTCCTAAATCAGATCATATCTCAGATTGGTTTGAAGAGCTTCTTCCTCGGTCTGAGGAAAATGGGATGCAACATCTTTTCCAATGGGAGATAAAAGGTTGCTAAGAAACCAATCTAGATAGAAACGGTCTTTGAAAGGCGAGGCATGACATGTGCTCCTCCTTTGACACCACTCTTGAACATGGTCAGGAAGGTGAGTGGCAGAGGATTGACGGAATGTGGTCAATAGCTCTGTACCGGTGTCATTCTAGAGAGGTAACTGAAAATATGAGAAGAACGCTTTAGCAAGAGTCGCAAAAAAAGAATGAGATGCTAAGCACTGGTCTACATACCATTGTGAAACATCTCCAATGAGCATGTGTTGGAATAGTCGAAGATGAATGGAGTCATTAGTTATGGAATTGGATGAACACCACATGTGGAAGGATCGGACATGGTTGGTAGGATCCTCTCCAGCATTACCTTCAAACTTCAAGATGTTTGAAGGAAGCTTAGTCGACATATAGGGCCAACTAGCATCATGGTGTATGGGGTTGTTTATCAACTAGTTAAAATCTAGTAGACTTAAGCCAGACAAAAAGGGGATCACGGGAGCTACCTGTTCCGCTTCATGTGACCACCAATATAGAATCGGAGCCAACACCTGGTTCGATTCCTACACCAGTTGTGCATCCATACAAGGTGACGATATGCATTGGAGGAGGCTCGAAATCAAATGAAAAAAAGAAGAACTAGGAAAAGAGTCAGTGTGGGGACTCAGAGGGTTATGACCTCGAACTCGACGGGGAGGGGGAATATGCCCAAGTGGAAACTAGGGTTGAAGACATAATAATCTCTGTGAAAAAAGCCTTGGTGGCGTCATGATTGTAGGACACACAGAAAACAGGAATGGTGAAGGGAGATCAACAATATATCTTTGCCTCAATGCGGGGAGATAAATTTATTATTTTAAGTTTGGGCTTAGTGGTGTAAACCAAGCGCCCTTCGCATATGGGTTATTGTGTGTGCAAGTGTATTAATTGATTAAGCCCAGATCATGTTTGTAAAAAAGAAAAAAGCTTGTTGAAAATAAAATGAAATTAATAACAGAAAAACAATTAACGAAACCCCACCCAAACTGGGTTTGAAAAAATTGTACTTCTTGGTGGCTAAACCACTGAATGGGTCAAGATATCTAAATGTCCATGTGACTGGGGCCAAGTGACACTAAGTTACTGGAAAGCAGTGCAACAACAACAAACAACTAGAGAGGAAGATTGTTGCAAAAGGATAGGGAGATGGGTGAAACACCTAGGGCAATCGATGGGATCCTAAGGAAAATGACCAAACAGGTTTAAAAGTGAAAATATGGATAGTAACAACCTATCTTAACATATATGAAATAAAAGGGTACCGATCTAGAAAATGTGGTTGAAAGCGTTGCAGAAACTCAGACTACTCACTCAGCTAAACTCCTCCTAGAAAGGTGGAAGCATACTAGAAGCCCTAGGGGAGGCTAAATTCAAGTTCAAACAGTAAATAAAAATGGATCAAGGCCTAAGAAAGATGAGACAAAGGTCAGATGACCCAGTAGACAACTCTCTAGAAAACCAAGAAACAGATTTGAGAAAAACCTTAAAACCTAGAAATCGCAAGTACTGACTTGTTTCTCTGTAGGGATTTCACTTTTTGGGCTGATAAGTGTGCTCTGGCCTCCAGATTGTACTTTTTGGGCCAAAAAGTGTGATTTGTTCTCTATGGATCTTGGTCAGTAAATCTCAGAAAAAGTGTCGTCTTTATCGCGGTTGGTTCCTGTGACCAGCATAAAAGACCAGAAAGTTTGCGGAAGTCAGAAATTTAATAGATCTAGGGTTAAAAAACTAGGAAACATTAAAAGAATTGAAAAAATAAGAAACCCTAAGCTGAAAACTAAAGGCCACCCAGGTTTTTGAATTTGAAGTTTAAAACCCAGCGGAGTCACCAATTTTGTATTGGACACCCAGGTTTCTGAATCAGAATTATTCCCTAGCGGAGTCGACAAGTTTGTTGTAGTGTTTTCTTCTCAATGATGTATGAAAATAACCAACTTAATATTTTGGATGACAAACAATCTCAACAATATAAATGGCTACTAAACATTGTAGGTCTGCAACAACTGATAGAAACAAAACCTGCCAAAGTCTGGATTTACGCCACAATCATAGTTAAACAACAAAACGAAAGAGTAATAACTCCAATCATACAATGGAAACCAGATATGTAAAGAATAATTTTATTATAACAACTGTGAAGAGAATAGATAAATGTTACCGGTCCCCCTCTATGGGATGGGTTCTTGGCTATCCTCAAACTTCTTTGGCTTTTGTAGAGTCCCTCTCCTCTATAATGTGAAAACCCAGTAAGAATATGGTGTGCGACAATGAAAATAATATGAGTTACAACAGTGAGTGCAACAATGAAAATAATACAAAGTGAATAATGAATCGAAAACCCTTCTTTATAACAAAATATTGAGTTATCCTCGAATAAGGAGCAATAATAAAATATTATTGATCCCATTCATGGAATAATCACTTGGAATATTTTATTATATTTGTTTAGGAGGGAAAAAAGTATTTAAACTTTTATTTAGAAATAATAAATAAAGAAATGATTTATTTATGATTTCAAGAAATTATTTAAGGAATAATAAACAAATAAGGATTTATTTAATTATTCGTAAGGGATTTAGTCAAATTTGACAAAGAATAATATTTAATTAGTGATTAATCAATTATTCTTGGAGAATAATAAAACAATTAATGATTTATCTCTTTATTTTTCATTATTGGGTCAAATGGGACAAGGAATAATAATAAAACAATGGTTTAATTAATTATTCCTAGAGGAAAATAAAATAAATAATGATTTATTTAATTATTCTTCATGGGTTTAACTATAAATTAATTAACAAAGGTGGTTTATTAAGTAATTTCTCACAGTGAAAGCAATTTTACTATGGGAAAATTGGCGTTAAATTGTGTACTTCGATCGATCTAGTAAATGAGGCTAGATGATCAATTTTTTGTTGATACAGCTCCTTAGCAGTGCATTCTTGCTCTTTGCGAGCCTTTTCTGTGGCTTCCTTCTTTTTTTGTTCTCCTAGGGTATGCACAACTTTCTGAGTGTCCACATTTCTTTTATATGCAACAAAACTTTCTACGCCCATTCTTATTCAACATCTAATTCTGATGGGGCGCACCACTCTGTAGGCCATAACCCTACAATCTCCTGCACATCCATTTTTGACACCAAATAGGGAAACTAGTGCCATTTCTGCTCTGGATCCTTCCATCCTTGGATGTAGACTCTATGGAAGTCAACCTTGAATGCCACGTAAGCTAACAACTATGTGAACAAGGTTGGGGACAACCTTGGATGCTAACTGAGTACCATATGGATATCCATTTCCACAAAAGTCCAAAATATCTTTGTTTCTGTAATCCACACTGAATCCTTTGTAGACCATAAAGAGGCAAATTGTGCTACCTCCGACAATCCTTCCTCGAGAGGAGGAAATTGGTTATCCTATGACAATCTCCATGCAATGAGCACAATTGATAGCAACCACCAAGAGTAGTGGAATGCCTTGGTTTCCTCTTGTGCTTCTTAGAAGTTTGCTAGGAAATCCTGATAAAAGTACTTGGCCCAATTAAATTGTATGCCTTTCACGCAATGCATAGCAAGTAAAACTATTGGCACCAAAACTTCGTCTGGGTAGCATTTTCTCATAACCTTTCCTGTTAAAATCTAGGTAGAAAATTGAAATACTTGGTCTGAAATAGAGACAATGGAATACCCTCGTGACTTCTTAAGGAGGTCGTATTACTTCTTCATCTTGTCTGCAAACTCTTTGTCCCCAGCATTCCCTCCAAACTCCTTGGTAGGATTCGTGCCTCTCTAACGAATCCACGTGATTTTGTGAATCAACATGTCTGTGATGGGGATAGGCTCTCCTAGCCATAAGCACCCATCATGCACTAGCGTGAAGAGCTGGTGCACACACATGGTATTAATTTCAGAGTGGTGATAATGTGGCACTAGCATCATGTTCAACAATCCGGATTGCTCAACTCCATGGACCCATTCCAGCAACTCCAATGTTATAACACCCATTTCTTCACAAAAGATCTTTTGCATATATTTATCCATCGCCATATGTGGAAACTTAGTGTGGTTTGCAAGGTCCCAATCCTCCATCTTTAACAATGAGATCCGCATGATCCAATGACCTTCAAAGGGGACCTGCTTAGGTAGTAGGGGTATGGACACTATAAACTTCTCGATATCATGGTCCTTCGTTAGCTTTGATTTTCTCCTCCGTGGAGGGATATACTTTGGAAACCTCATCATGGGTTTGATCCCCTTCGCGTCCACATCCTCGATGCCATGGAATTCTTCTTCCTCGAGGTCCACCACTTGTTCAAGCTACTTATCCTTTTTCTACAGGTTCTTCCTTGATGACATCCTCACCTGCACTTCCTTCTGCTTCTCCTTCGCGGATTGTTTTGACTTGGATGGTTGTTTTTCTCTAGTAGGTGTGTGCTTTGGCCTAAGCAAACTTGATGCCATAGGTATAGTAGTTGGAGCTTCCATAGTTAAAACTTTTGGGGTTACGGCAAAAGAGATAGAATCATCACCACTAACAGTTTCAGCAGGGTTTCTTGTAGACATTTTCTCAATAATAAGCTTACGGTTTATCCCAGGTAGTTCAGCAAACACTTGGCTCGCAGCTAAACCTTCCCAAACTTGACACTTCATCCAGCGAAGGAAATAGAGCTCAACTGTAATTATTAGATAGCAAATATTTTTCTTGCAGGCCAACATGGCATATTTATAGGTGCTTTTGAATTCAAATCTAATAGTTGCCCCCAAATTATGATAATAAATATTGTTTTAGTGGCAGATCTTCAAAGATTTTTGCCTTAATTGGGGCCACCCTGCTCCTCTTAACCATTTTCTTTCCATCAAGTCATCCACCATAATTCCAACGATCATTTTCCTATTGGGTAGTGTGGTACCTTCCCTCATGGTGCAGCTTCCAGAGTGCAGCTTCATTGGTTTCATCTTCGTTACTCTACACGCACCCTGGTTGGTGTGTTGTCCACCAAGCCAGGCAGTGTATTTTATGGTCCTGTGCTCCCTTGCAACTGTTTGGAACAGTAAGACTATCCTATCATGATATAGCCATTGTGAAACACCCCCTGTATATAACTTCAATGTGCTCCCATTCACTCTTCCCATGAAAGACTCCCCATTTAGCTTCGTTAGCTGAACTGCACCGCCATCTGTAATTTCTTTGACAATATATGGCCCCAACTAATGCATTTGAAATTTACCCAAAATTTTAGTGAATTTACTACCGTATAACAAGACAAGATCGTTTTCCTTGAATGTACGAATCTTCATATGGTGATCATGCCATGCTTTTTCACATTCCTTCTATACTTGTTGATGGAATCCAACCAAAAATTGATCTTCTTCAAGCTCCATCAGCTACATGAGATGTTATTCCAAGGCCTCGTGATCTTCCATATCTGTCAAAGCTGCTATGCACAAACTAGGAACAATGTGTTCCATCAGTATTACGGCTTCGACCCCATAGACCAATGCGAATGGTGTTTGTCCTGTCAGCTTGTTACATGTAGCCCTATAAGCCCATAGCACTGCAGGTATCCTAATCATTTCATTTTACATTGCAGATGTTTGTCAACGCATTCTCCAAAATCTTGTTAAAGGCTTCAACAGTTCCATTTTCCTGCGAGTGATATGGTGTACTCTTTTGATGGTAGACCTGGAATTCCTTAGTCAATGTGTTGATCATTTCATTCAAAATATGTGTACCCTTGTCACTCATTAACACTTTCGGGCATCCACATCTCGTTAAGACATACTCAAACAAGAATTTTGCTATTGTATCCCCTGTAGAATCCTTAACGGGTTCTGCTTCTGCCCGTATGGTTAGATATTTCATCGCAGTGATAATATACCATGCACCGATTTTATTTCCAGGGGGCGGAACTCGCCCAACAAAATCATTCATCCATTTCTCAAATGCCTATAAGGACACCTAAGGATGTAGTGGTAACTCATCCCTTCACGATGGTCTGCCAGTTCTTTGACATGCATCACACACCTTCCAGTATGCCTTGGATTCCTTCTGCAATTTTCACCACCATAGTCCTACGTGTAAAATCTTCTGCATAGTTTATTTTCTTGCATAATGGCTTCCCATAGCTCCCCCTGTGAGCTTTAGTGAGAATGTTGTCTCGCTCAGAATCTGGCACATATCTTCACAATATTTATCTGCACCCATTTTTAATACAAATGTCCCACAACAATTGAAAAATCGGATGTGCACACTCTAATTCCTTCTTCTGTTGACCTGTATATGATTCCAGAGTCGTCCCCGTAGTAAAGAAGTGAATAATTTTTGCAAAATCGTCATCTGCTATGTGCACTGCAAAGATTTTTGCATCTGGAAACCCTTCCTTGAGATTACTAGGTTCCTCTCATGTTTCAATCTACGACAGATGGTCAAGTCCCGCATTCAACCTTCCTAGATTCACAATGACTTCAAAGTCATACTCCTGAAATAATAGCAACCATCTGTAGAACTTGCCCCCCAACACAAGCTTGTTGACCAGGTATTTCAAGGTAGTATGATCTGTATACATCTTGAAATGCCCTCCTAACAAATAATGTCTGATTTTTTGCAGTTCATAGACCATGGCTAGCCCTTCATGCTCAGTTGTTGAATAGTTTCTCTCAGCCTTCGAGAACTTCCTACTTGTGAAGGCGATACGATGGTCCAATTCTCCTTCAATAGCCTTTGTTAATAATGTGCCTAGTGTAATGCACGAAGCATCCACATGTACATAAAATTCCTTCTTCCAATCGAGGAATTCCAAGATCGGCGGAGTGACCATCTTTTCTTTCAATACATCTAAGTTGCGCTAACATTCTTCATTCCAATAGAATTTCACGTCCTTCTTTAGCAATTTTTCCATGGGCACAATAATTTGAGCATAAGCTTGGATAAATTTTCTATAGTATCCCGTATGTCCCACCATCGCAAGCAGCTGCTTGACATTCCTGGGGACCTCTAAGCTTACAATCACTGCAATCTTTACAGGGTCCACCATTAATCCTTGGCTGTACACAACATGACCTAGCACGATCCCAAAAGGAACACAAAATATTCATTTTTTCAAATTCAACGTGATTTGGTATCTACGACATGTATCCAACATCAAGCGCAGACCTAGTGCATGGTGCTTCATTGAGTCAAACACTATCCAGTAATCAAAGTATAATTCTGAAAACTTACGAATGAACTACTTGAACACTACTATGACTATGCACAAAAATATCGTAGGCACATTCTTTAGTCCAAATGGCATCACAATGTATTGAAAACAACCCCACTCCATCTCGAAGGTCATTTTACTCCTATCCTCTGGCACGATATTGATTTGATGATACCTTGAAAACCCATCAGTAAAGGAATAGGCCTCCTTCCCTACAAGATAGTCTAATACTTCGTTTCTAAATGGCATTGGGAATGGATCGTGAACACATGTATCATTAAGATTCTGCAGATCTACGCAAATACTTATTTCACCTTTTTGTTTCTTCTCTTGGACCACCATTGGGCTCACCCAATCAGATTCTTCAACAGGTTCTATGATGCCTACCTCCAACATCTCATCCAGCTTGTGGCAAACATTTTCCTTAAAGTTAGGATTAAGGTGATAAGGCCTTTGTTTAATAGGCTTCACGTTTGGTTTTAATGTGATCTTCATGACACCCAAATCATTGATGATGTGCTTTAAATCAAAAAACCTAGTGGGAAAGAGATCCTAGTATTCGCAAAGTAATTCAGCAGCTTTATCAATTGTAGTGTCATCCCAGTAATCTCCAATTTTTGTGAACTTCGCTTCTGCTTTAGTGCTAATGTTTACTTGCTTTGTCTTCAAAGGTGTAGAAATGTCTAGGTTTTCTATTTGTGGAGCTCCAACTTCGCGATGTCCTTCTACCTCCAGAATATTGATGTTCCTTGGGTCTTCATCTTCATATTTAGTGGTCAGATTATAGCATTCCAATGCGTGGCACAATTAGGTGTTCTAGTCTAGTTGTGTCCATTCCATAAGTTCCTTCGACTTTTTGAAGATAAGCACCTAAATCTCTTGCAGCGCTTCGTCGATACTTGCAAAGTTGTCTTCAAAGATGAAAGTCAATAACAACCCTTCCTTTGATACATCTGACTCCACATTGCCATGGTGGAGCTTCATTTCTAGATACCAGCTCATTGGAATTGTGTTCAAGGCGTGACAAAATATGTGTACCCATTCTGGCTGCAGTTTTGTTCCCCATGCTTTAGTCCACTTCACTTGGTGATCGCGCCGAGTGTCCCTTCCATTATACTTTTAAGTCAATCTGGTATTAGCATGCCCAAACCATAGCTTCATCATTCTTTGGTAATCTCACCATCCATCAAAACTATCCTTATGTGTACCCCACCATCATGCAAGCGTAGCATGCAATGCTAACTCTAATGCTTGAAAGCAGTGGTCCTCAAGGACCTCACGCTAAAATTCCTCCAAAAAGAGATCTACATCAGTTAGAGAATCATAATAAGGTAATTTTATTACCTCTGACAAAAAATAGTGTAGCGTCTTCGTCATCATATTGCATTGCAATGTAGAAACTTCATGTAAACGATTTTTCCAATGCTCTAATTCCTTGTCTGAATCAGAGGTGTAGGAACTCTCCCAATCCCATGGAATCTGTCCATCTACCGTTGCATTGATATATTCCTAATCACATGTTGTTATTTGCAAATTTCATCTAGTTCATCATCACTTTCTTCATAATCGCGGACTGGCTCAGTATGGTGTGCCCCTTCTACAGGGTCCAGTGGCAATATAACTCGAAGCAACTTTCTTTCAAATGACATTGTCCTCTTCTTCAAATTAATGACCCCATTGTTATCAATAGCCGAGTAAATTCTCGGGAGTGTGGGGTAGGGATTACTATCATCAACAATTTCTATAACTTCAAAGTCTTCCATTGCACTCACACCTTCAATGTCAACTATTACTCCATATAGTCATCCCATGGGGATGATTTTCTATTGGTTTGCCATTCTAAGTTGAATTGGAGACCACTTAAATGTAAGTCTCCCATCCTTTCTCAATTCTCCTTCGATAAAACATTTGCATCGGATCCTAGATCTAAGATGACCTAATCCATTTTATAATCACCTATCTGCACTGTTAGCCTCATCTCTCGCCCTGTTCGTGCCTTATGCTTGCCAATTTTTTTGACCACGTAGTGTCCATTAGGGGATTTATCTTTTCTGGCAAATTTATTTATTAATTCCTACATGCCTTCCACAACCTTTCTATTGCATAGCAGCTTCATGCATGTTTCAAAAAACGTAGTGAGTATAGAAGGATCAACCTCCACAGGTGCGTTGATTTCTTGCATCCTGTCCTGGCTTCCTGAGGTGGAGGCCTTAGCGAATCTCTTCTTGGCTTTGATAAATGTTTCCTTAGCGCCATCCAAATCAAAGCCAACTTCTTTCTCTAACGCTTTATGGACCCATCCCTCTTCTTCAATATGTTTATCTTTATCAGTGCCAGTTGTCATTCCACTTCTCACGTCAATATTAATACTTATATCTTTGTTGCGGGGCTCAAACCTCGTCATTTTTAAATTCTATATCGGCTGTTGAGGCTGCATTTTCTTCTCTTGCATTTTGGTTATTAACACCAGGAATTCTTCTATAGTATGGTCAAAGTATCTACAGTATTGACATGATGCATGCGTAGGATTCTAGCACTCTCGCACATAGTTCCTCAATTGTCCGCAGTTGTAGAAAATAATATGACTGTGACTTCTACTAGGTCCTCCTCCTCCTCAGCCTCATCCTCGACCTTGAAAACCTCAGTGAATCCCTCCTACGCCTTGATTTAGAGACTGAATTTCTTCATGCATACAGTAAGTAGGGGTTCATCCCATCATCAGCTCATATCTTTGACAATGCCACTCATCGTGGCCCACAGATTTGCAGAAGTTACAGAACAACTATTGGGGCATTTGGACGAACTTCTGAAGTAAGTGGCATTTATCTGTCACATGTTGTCGAACAACTAGAAAAATAGAACACCATAGCCCAGCCTCCATGCTTGGCCCTATTGGGGCTTCTGGCTTTAGGGGAATTGGCCCCCCACCTGTAATATAATTTACATACATGGGACAGTGATCCTTAGTGTGCCCATGTCCCTTGCACTTCACACACCATACTTTTGTGCACATTTCTGGTTTAGCTTCATTTCCTTTCTTCAAAGTTTGTAACTCTAGGTGTAAGCTCGCTAATAGTGAGTGTATTTGTGATACTCCCAGGTTCGTATCCTGAATAGGTGATGCATGTATCCTCATCGCAATATCTAAGGCTTATGCCTATGTATCTATCTTGTGTTGTGACAGAGAGATTCTCAAATGGGGTAGAAGCAACACAATAAACCAGTCACGATGCTAGCTATCTGAGATCTACATGTTAGCCTATCTAATCTGGCACTTCAACCTCTGATCAAAGTCCCAGGGTGTTTCTTGCACCTTCATCGTGATCTCCTTGAATTTAATCACTAACTGTGAGTCAAACTTAGGCTTACTAAATTCTTCAAAGTCATCTTAGTGTTTGTTAGTGTCATTATCAGTGCAATACTTAATATACTAGGTTAGTGCACGATCCTGCAAAGCGGTAACCAACTATGCCTTCTTTGTGTTATTATTAGTGATCTGTTCAGCTATCCACATAGTATTCGTAACAAGCTAGAACTGCTCTGGATCTTCACTTCCTATGCCCTTGAAGATTGGCATCTTCATTGTGTTCGCCATGTTGAAAGGTCAAGGTGGAGGTGTGGGCAAAGGTGTATGCAATGGAGGTGGAGTTGGAGGTGGAGTGGATGGATGATTTGTTCTAGGAATCCCCTGAGTCATTAGATGAATAGTGCTTCACGACATAGTTTTCCCCACCACTTCATCATCGCTTGAAGGAGGTCCAATCAATGGACTATACTTTTGCATTTATCCTTCATGATTTCTAAAGAATCGTCCACTTCGCGTAGCTCTGAACATCAAGGTAATGACATCACCCATTTTTCACATAACAACATTTTAATCCAAGTATTCAATGATGTTGAATACTTACCTCATGGCCCTTTGAAAAATCACCGCTCTACTTCGCTATAGATAATTGAGGTATCAACCTCAAATTTCGTAACAAATCCTCCTGGAATACGATTGGACCAATGATCGAGAACCCGTTGATCTTGTTTTCAAAGGCTTCTAGTCGTTGCACTAATTCTGGAGTCTAGACTATAGGACTATCGAGCTTCCACATTCCTTGGCCACCTGTTAATTTAGCTAATTATTCACACAGTTCAATGGGGAAGGTGCAAAAGAAGATCTCATGTATCTCTGTATACAGATACATCTTCATCCACTCTTCCTTTGACAAGTGTGGATTCCGATTTTCTTGCACCGTAAACTTGTGAATCTTCTGATCCAACCACTTTCAATTTCTTTCTTAGTCGGATTCCAATGATGTGAATAACACATCTCTTTCAAGTAAATCATGGTCCCAGTAGTGAAACCATTTGTTGGCTTATGGAGTCCTGACCGAGGTTTGGAGTTAGTTGCACCAACCACCAAAACCCTACATTATTGGCCTTTTCAACAACAACCTGCATAGCACAGGTTACAGTATCACCTGAAGCTATATTGGGGGATGCAGGAACCAAGTTTCTGCATCCAGAGACTAGTGTGATGTCTTCCAACACCTTAGATTTGCCTACATGCAGATCAAAAGAATCCTAGGGCTCGTCACTATAACTGTGCTAAAATGGACTTCAAACCTTCACAAAGGTTCACGATCAGTCCTTGTGCACAGTTGAACTACTTACTTACGCGCATGAAAAAGCAATCCTAAATTGGTGTTCACGCATATATACTTAAGTCGTTAGTAAACCAAAGAGAAATCACTAGAGTCTTCACGAAATTGTTTAGACATGCATTGTTTACATTATTAATATTGATTCAAGATAATCATGTAACATTCAATCAATATTTCATAAAACCAATCATTTATCAGCGACATAAATCATAAAAAGACATGAACAAAAATACTCAATAATTCTTCGGAAAATTGTCTTTATTTATATTCAATTTACGGATTATAGACTCAAAATTCCCTGCACACATAGCTACACTAGTTCGCACACTCAGCTGCAAAGCCTTTCTTTCCCTATCCATGCACAGGAAGCATAGCCTTCCTGCCTTAGATCCTGCCGAAGACACTTTAATCAACCTAATTCTCTATCTTAGTTCCATCTAGTTATGTCTGCCTTTCACTAAGACTCAACAATTATAGACTTTTTCATACAATTCCATGGTCCGCAGAGCATGGGTGAATCTCAAAATCGTCTCAGAACTTTACTTAAAACAAGGGGCTAAGCCCCTTTTACTTTTATTCAACTACGCGCTTTATATCCACAAATCTTGGAGACATTACATCTTTTACAAAATTGTACCAAAATTTGGGTTATCAAACCCCAAACTAACTAGGGGAGCCCATCCCAACACGGCATCGTTGTGGAATAGTTAGCAAAAGAGTGCAAAGCAGGCTCTAGGAGAGCACTAGAAGAAAATGTAAACATACCGGCGTGCGACAAAGGCAAGAGGGAGATTTTCTATAGCACATAGGTAGAACAAAGATGAAATTTTAGAGCAGACCCACTTGTGCAGAAAACAACTTTGGCAATACAGTCAAAGATGCAATAGTGCAACAAGAGGACTAGAATAAGGTAGAGAGAAAAATAGAGGATGGAGGAAACAGTGAAGGAGTTGCAAGAATTGAAGGAGAAACTCTGGAAGGAACAGGAATTGTGCAAATATCAGAAGGAAGCACAATAGGGACAAATACAGTAAGGGGCACAACCTGCACAAATTGATGAAAGTGCACCCATACATGTGGTAGACTCATCCGAGCAGCTAGCGCAAAGTAGATAGGGTGAGCGGTCACAGGAGTAGGACTTATCTCAAGAGATTAAAAGAGTACTTGAGAATATGGATACAGAGATGGAGTAGCGATAGTTAAAGTAAGACATCAACGTCATGTATTATCACTAGATCCAAAAGCAGAGTAGGTACCAAGCGACCAAGGAGATATTGAGATCCTTGGAGACAATCTGGAAGAATAGATGCACAACATATCATTTGACAACTCACGGCATAGAGTTGTGCAATCACACAGAGTGTCTACTCCAGATTACCACACATATCCTGCACAATTTGAGGAATGAGTGATCGTATCTAATGTGTGCAAGCATCTAGCAGCATTGGATGATGCTACTAGAGCATATGTCGAAACCACTATCTTGTGTGTTCACTTCGTGATAGTAGAAAACGAGAGAATGGATAAGTAGTTGCAAATGTCCAAGCATGGAGGAGAATAGGCTATAGAATCTGCTTGAGTAGAGTTGAAGAAGGTGATACTCGATGAAGTATCGTCCCTTGAGAGAGTCTTGTAGGTGGTGTATTCCAGATTTGGTATTGTGCATATGGCAGTTGTCCATCCCAATAGTTGGCAGAAATGCTATGCTAGGAGAG
Organism: Pinus taeda; assembly: GCA_000404065.3. Lineage (NCBI taxonomy): Eukaryota > Viridiplantae > Streptophyta > Pinopsida > Pinales > Pinaceae > Pinus > Pinus taeda. The sequence goes on along the minus strand of APFE031267174.1, from coordinate 119,122 downwards.
CATGTAACTTGTCAAACTTGCATATTTATATCAACCACATGCAAGCATGGACGTTGAGATACAAATGAACCCCATTACACTTTCCAAATATGATGAAGCGAAGAGTAGTTGAGTTGAAGGCATGAATCCAGATTCAGATCTGAAACTATGAAGAACTCCCGCAACTCATCACTAGTTTGTAGGCTTCCCATGCACAGATGTTCAGAAGCATGGATGTTGTTGTGCATGCACATGTGATCGCATCTATTGGGACACTCACCAAGGCAAAGACAAAGGGACAAGTCCAACTGGAGCTAGACTCGTAGTTTGACAAGTTCATGTGCATAGCCACTAGTGCAGACTTGGGAATTAGTGTAGACATTATGCATCAGTATGTCATTAGTCTGGCTGCACTCAACACAATGATGCGCATGTCATCAGACGAGTTGGACAAAGGAACCAAAAAAATGTTCCCAGATGCAACAGAGGCAAGAGTTCATTTGAAAAAGGATGTCACCACAGAGTACATGAACACCATCGTGGACTACCAAGCTTGGCATCATGAGTGAATTGTATGTAACATCTTGTCAAGTGGAATTTCAAGTGTCAATAGATAAATGTAACAATCATAGAGTAGTTGAAGAATCTTGAGGGTAGATGAACAGTCACAAAGGGGAATCTCAAGGGTCACCCCACCCTTTTCTATATATGTTACGTCATAACTAAATCTATTGGCTTTTGGTTAGCCAAGCTTTTGATAGGAGTATCTTAGAGAAATCTTGGAAAGTATTGTAATGAGCCTTGGCTTCTTGACAGTGCAGAGCTAGTATATCTCTTTGGAGGAGCAGGTGACAGTGACTATAATGTTTGGTTATCAAGACTAGTGGTTGGTCATGGTTGTACTATATGACTGGAACTTTCACTTCTTAATATAACAGAGCCAACATGTTTCATGCATATGTTGTTATTGTATTTCAGTTACCTTGTTTACTCTAATGATATATGTATCTATTTTCTTATGCATGTATGTATGGACACTTTCTGTATATGTATGTATGAATCTTATTGAAATGTGTTCTTGGTTTAACCATCACTTTGGATTGTAGGTTCACCTTCCTTCATGCTTGTGATGCATCTTTGCTCATGTGTTCCCTTCTGAGCTGCGTGTTTACATAGGTTTCCAAGGGGTGCACTCATTCCACCTTCTATGTGTTAGAACCATTCATGCACCTTCCTTGGCTTGCTGTACATGTTACACCATTGCTACCAATAAGGACATCTTACTTTCCTCCACGTGCAACCATGGTTAAGGAAATACCGTACGACCTGCTATTGGGACTCCTACACCAAACAGTCTTAGGTCTAGTTGGGACTTCTTACGGACAAGATTCCTTGACATGTTGGCGAGTCCAATACCATCGAAATTTGTGCCACTAGAATGAGGTTCAAACGACAAGCTATGTCCTCTCATTTTGTTTTTAAATCTTTGCACATCTATCATGGATTTTGTTACACTCATCCCTCCACAATGTTTTTCGCATGCCGAACCTCTCGACATCATGAGGGAGTTTTTTGATCTCTTGTCTGAATTCACGTATGATGGTGAAGATGAAGTATCTTGGCTTGAGTGCTTAAAAGACTTATATTCATTCCTTGAGGATGCAGACAAGTTCTATGAGAAGTGGTCAGCCTGCTGCTTGCATACATACTTCGCAAATCCCCACTACGGTGGTGGTGGAGTCTGCCTCTCAGTAGCATGCACTCACTTGAGCAGCTCTGTGATCTCATTGTATCTAATTTCAATCATTTTGATCCAGAACCTCTTGACTAAAAACTGTTACAACAACGAGAGGCCACACATGAATCGCCTATGGAATTTTGGGACTGCTTTTGTGTGTTGCAGTTTCAAGCTCCGAAAAGTGAGATGAAATTCCAGTATCTCATGGACATATTTGAATATTACCTTACCAAATCTATCAATCCTAAAATAAAGTTCAAACCCAAGCCCCACTCAACATGTTTCGGTGATGGAGATGTGCAATCACAGATGCACACGGTCGCCATCGCAAGTCATTGTCCATCGTCCCCTCATAAAATAGCTCCACCACTGTAGAGTGATGTGGGAGAACAAGAACACACATATATTCAACTGTCACATCCTACGAACATCAATTCTCTCAATTGTCGCACAGATTTGGTTGCGAATCCCATGGGTTGTCACATGTATTTCATACCTCAGCCTTTGTCTTCATATTCTGATGATCCTCTGGATTACACTATCTTGTGTTCTCTTGTTCCAGAATCTACACCTGTTGTGAACAAGGATCAAGCTATCGATGGAGTTGGTGTTGCACAACCAACTTGCATTGTCATTCATGAAGAGTATGACTGGGAGCTTGAGCATGAATCCTTGGTGAAGGATGACTCCCTTCTATCTGAGCCTCCTCCATCTACTGATGTACCCATTTTTTATCATTCGTAAAACAGATCAGATGTCAGTCCATCATCTGACAACGAAGAGGAAAAATCATATTTAAAGATCCACTTGATTATTTATCTACCTTTTCCAGAAACACAAAGGGTGAAATTTTTTGTTTCTCATCTACCCCATTGTTTGATTCATCAGACCATGAGGATGTCGATGAAATCATTGATTTTGTTGATCGTAGTTGTCATGATCTATTTACCCTCATATTTTATCACGATGATGACTCTATCGCAGTTGATTTTTACAAGCCACCTACTTATGATGATCTATCTATCGAAAAAGTCAAAACTCCACAGACTATCGAGGAACTTCAACCCGAGCTGATGGCTATGTTGGGCCCTCATTGTCCTGAGGTTGGTTTCACTTCCGATGAGGAAATTGTTGAAACACACAAGGCTCCTCATCACTTTTCTCTATGCATTGAAGATCAATCTCACACATAGATTATGCTTCCTCCACTTGAAATACATGATCCCATCACTCATGCATTGGAGGAATATTACATAGAAAGCACATGTGTGTGATGCAAGTTGTATTTATTTCTTTCATTTGCTTGCATGTCACAGTTAAGAGTATGCATATGCTTAACATCTGCATGCACTAACACACAACACCATGGTAACCCCATGCTTTTCATGCACTTGCAATCACTTATGTTTTGTGGATGCATTTAAACTCAGAGTGTGTTTGTCTTGATTGTTATATCTTTCATGATTTCTAGTTCGCACAGCTATGTTGTTCACGATCTATGCCTTCACCAACATGGTTCGACCAATGCGCTAGTGGCTACATTGGAAGTATCACTTCACATGAGCAGACCCATGCACTGTTAGCTTAGATGTAGGAGTAGTGTTCACTTTTGGTTTGTTTGCTTGCATGCATGATTGCTTTTTACTTTGTTCATCCACTTGATTTCCTACTTTTTTGCCAACTCGCTTTGCTTATATACTTACTTCTGCTTTTGCTTTGTTTTGTTTTTTCTTGCTTATTTACATATGTAGGTTATTTTCACATGAAACTGTGTGCGACCCTTAAAATAAGTTGGGTAAAGTACAACACGACTTGTGAAGTTATCAATACTTGGTTATTTTTCATCCTGCCTCTGCATGAAAAACTTGTTGTCTTCAGTTGATGATACGTCGATGGAAAATACGTACTATTCGAAGTGAACCTTGGTGAAAACACAATGCTTGCATGCTAACTAGTGTCACCTACTCTACTCAGTTGCTTTTGGGTTAATCCTTGTTAGCTCAGTCAAGTAGAGTAAGGTGAGGAGGAAAACCTTAGCAACCACGTTAGAAGTATATATAAACTGCTTCTCTAAAGGAACAATTGCTTATGCTCTCAATAATTCAGCATCCCTCTTCCACCTATGAAATGAATAAGTGTTATGCACATTTATGAAAATAAAAAATGAAAATGCGAAAAATTTCGAAAAAAATGAAAAATTAATAAGGCTGGTAGTGGAGTGATTCTTGTGTTCTTGCGTGACTCCATTGGGGTACTGTCCAGGCCTGTTGGCAATGAAGCAACACCAAAGATGAAACTTAAACTCTAATGACCATATGGCTTGTACACCAATATACCCCTCATCCCCAATCGAAACAGTTGCATTGGCTTGGCTTGGAATGTGTATCGAATGACCAAGAGCTTGGAAGATGACAATCAAGCAAGTGTGGAAACCAAGACTAACAGAGAACTAAACAATACTTCCAGATGTGTTAGACTTTCTTTTCATGAACAACGTCCATTTAAAGATTTGGAGTTCTACCAGTGTGTCGCCAAGTGTTGTACTGGTTACCATCACCGTCCAAAATTTTTCCTTAGCTTTGTTTTGGAGCCTCCCTAACAACCATCTTCCTAACATGTCTTGCACTATTAAGTACATAGCCTTCATTGGTTTTTCAGCACCTTGCCAACCTGTTAATCATAGTTTGCTTCACTCCCTTCACAGGTTGCCATTCTGGACTCGAGCAAGCTGCTAGTTGAGTAGCTCCCTTAGAAAATTGCGGAATTCTGGAGGGGAACTAGCCTTCCCTCCAAAATTGCAGAAATCTGTTGGGCAGCTTGCTGGGCCCAAAAATTGTGCAATGCAGTAAAACAACCTTGTTGAGGTAAATTGCACAATCTAGTCCTGCATTACAGCTCGACCATGAAATTGTACAATTCTCGACAGCAATCACCTACTCCCTAAAATTTCACAATCCCTTTGGGACATCCAGCTTAGATCCTCCCACAAATTGTACAAAATTTTCTCTGAGTTAAGTAGGCTGTTGCATGTGCCTTCAAGTTGACCAGTTCCACTTGAGATCCAGCAAACTTGATTTGCATGCATGGATTGATTTTTCTCGAAATAGTAGAAAGCAACATGCAAAAATCATCCCTAGATTTTAGGGATCTATTTTTAGCAACTCGAGGTTACATGCAAAGATCCTTTTAGAAACTTCCCTCCAAGTGTTGCTTTTTCCCTAATTTGTGGCATGCGCATCATAATCCTCAAACTTATTTATTCGACACTTGAAAGCTCATTCTTCACATCGCTCTTAGAGATCTAACATCCCACAACACATCTAGGAGTCTTTGACACATCCAACTCAACTATTTTCGGGTAAGTCCGCTTTACTTGTCTTTTGTAGCATTTTTGTCACTTTTTGTGTTTTAGCTTGTGTGAGTGTTGTCTGCTTGATTTCTGTGAATGCTTGTTTTCGTTTGCATGCATGATAGCCTATACAAGAACTATTTTAGTTTTCACTTGCATCTCATCGTTGTCGTATGCATGACATTGTTCTGCATGAATGGTCATCGACTCGGTGACTCGTTTCGCACACATGCATGCTCTTCTGTTTTCTGAATATTTCATTCACTTTTTGCATACATGATCATTCACTCATACTTACACTTAGTCTTGCCATGCATTCACATCATCATATGCTTTCAATCACCTGTCAGTAGGCTTGGGCAACCTTGGCTCGAAATCTTCCTTGCCGGGACAACATTACGCAATTCTTAGAGGGAAGGCTCTTCCTTCCTTCCAAAAAATGTGAAAATTTGGCTATATAGTTTCCTCCATTATTGATTTGCATAATTTTGAGAGGCAATGTCTACTGGCCCAGAAAATTGTGCAATGTAGTCCCTCGGCCAGCATGACTTGCCAACTGAAATTGTGCATTCTGCAATCTCATAACACAACAGGTAGGTATGGATTGCACATTGTTCAATTCCAGTAGTCAACCAACCTCCTAAAAATCTGGCTGCCTTTTTCACAGTTCTGGTAGTCAGTCTCCTAGCCTCCCACTGAAAATTGTGCAATCCTTGCCAGGAGTCTCCCCGGTACGTTGCATGTCAGTCTTCAAGTTTTCTTTGGTTTTAACTGACAGATTTATTACCATGCATGTCACCATGTCTCCATATATAAGAGGTTTTCCTTCATCTCTAAGCAGTTTAGGATCAATGGCCTTCAAGAGAGCAGGGTCAACCGAGTGGCTATGAGTTTGCTGATTTACAAAGAGACACCAAGTTGATTGTAGACAAATACATCAAGCTAAAATGGAAGGAGGTCAATGATGCATTCTTAGGTACATTTGGGGAAGATCTTGAAGACCTCCAAGTCTATGTGAAAATTCACAAGCTCGTCTTGTACTGGATTGCATGTAGGTATCCCGCATTCCCATGCCTGGACATGATACATTAGATCATCTCACACACTGATCCCGAGACAATCATATTAAGAATTTTCAATGGGACAGATTTATACTTTCTGGGCACATGACTATCAATAGAGGTACCACTTGCTGAAGTGAGTGATCACCATGGAGACACCCTTAAGTATACCCAGCAGCAATGCCAACTCTAGGGATATTTTGAAGAACTGGGTGAAGCAGCCATCCAAATTCAAGATGACACCCAACCAGATTTACAAGACGACTGCAAAAGGCGTATCAATATTTGGTCATATTTGCATGTCACTTGTATGACCAAGAGAGCATGGAGACCTTCCCGTAAAGTTGGGTGATCATGTTCGACCAACTGGCTAGTGAAGGAAAAGCATGCGATTGGTCTAACATGTTGGCTCACAGGTTGAAGGAACAGGTAACGTGAGCTCAATAGCTAGCCAAAGGTCAGCAAGGATAAATCTATATGTCCTCATAAATATTGGATGCAATCTGTGCCTGTCAGTAGTTCCCGGGCTTGAAGTGGGCATCGACATTAGCGAAAACCTCTGTGAACACTTATTGTAAATTGTTTTATGAATGCAGCTTATGTGGGGTCATCACACAATTGTCAAATCATTTTGTCACCCCGTTGTACAAGATGACATTTGAGCAGGATCCACCTTGCATGTCAAAGGCAGCTATGGAGGCAATGATCAACATAGTGGATTGGCATGCCTCGCCTTTTGGCACCTTCATACAGATTTACAACGTGGAGAAGCCTCCGCATGTTTTGCTGAAGTTTTCCATGGACAAGCTTGTCATGCAAAAAGTGTCATACCACATCTCGGCAGGATTTTCAATTATGCTGCACTAAAAGAAGAAGGCACCTTGGCCCACTCTTTCCTTCTAGATCGGGTTGTACGAGATATGAAATCTCAAGCATGTGGATATAGAGATAGAAGAGTTCAAGATATTTACTTTTGGGACTAGAAGCTTCAATCCGTATGACCCACACTGCTTTGTGAAGGATCGCTGCATGAGAGTACAATTTCCTTGGATCCCTAGGGCATGTCATTGGGTTCAGGAAGACTCATGGAGATATTTTCATAGCTTCTCCAAGTGCAATGAACCATTTGGCATCATTGTGGAATGGTTAGCAAAGAAGCAGGAAACAACATCTAGGAGAGCACCAACAATAGTAGTAGGAGAGGTAAACATACCAGTGTGCGACAAAGGCAAGAGGAAGATTGTCGAAAGCACAGAGGTAGAAAAAAGTTTCAAGTTCAGAGAAGACCCACTTGTGCAAAAAGCAACTTTGGCAATAGAGGAAAAAAAAAAACAAAGCTAAAAGAGGACAGCCCAAAGGCAGAGAGAAAAATAGAGGATGGAGGAAATAGTGAAGGAGTTGCAAAAGTTGAAGGAGAATCTCTGGAAGGAACAGGAACTATGTAGAAAGGAGATGGAATCATAGTAGGGACATATACAATAGGGGGCGTAACATGTAGAGATTGATGAAATTGCAACCATACAAGTGGTAGAGTCATCCAAGTAGCTGGCGTAAAGCAGACACGGTGAGTAGTCACAAGAAGATTACTTTGATCAAGAGATTGAACGAGTACTTGAGTAGATGGATACAGATATGGAGAAGCTAGAGTTAGATCAAGACATTTACCTCATGCCTTACCACCAAGAGGTCGATTCACTAGCTTCACCAGATCCAGAAGTAGAGAAGGTCCCAAGTGACCAAGGAGATACTGAGATCCTTGGAGACATTCCGAAAGAAGAGATGCACAACATATCATTCGACGAGTTGCAGCATAGGGGTGTGGAATCACGCAGAGCGTCTACTATGGATGACCACACATATCCTTCATAGTTTGAGGAATGAGTGATCATATATTATGTGGCCAACCATCCAACAACATTGGCTGATGCTACCAGAGCATATGCCAAAGCCACTAGCGCGAGTGTTCGCTTCTTGATAGCAGAGAATGAACAAATAGCTGAGTTACAAACATCCAAGCATGGAGGAGAACTAGTTACAGAATCCACCCAAGAAGAGTTGAAGAAGGCGATACTAGATGAGGTATCATCCTTGAGACAGTGAAGTAGGTGTTGTATTCCATATTTGGTACTGTGAATAAGGAATTTGTCCATCTCAATGGTTGGCAGCAGCATTGTGCTAGGAGAGCACGTATCATATCAAAATTGCATACTGTTGTCAACCACATGCAAACATGGACAATGAGATAAAAAAGAGAACCATTACACTTGCCTAAGGTAGTGAAGCCCAGAGTGGTTTATTTGAAGGCACTCATTCGAAGTCATATCTAGAACTATGAAGAACTCTCACAACTCATCACTAGTTTGTAGGCTTCCCATGCATAGGTGTTTAGAAGCACGATTTTTTTTTTGTGCACACATGCCATCCCATCTATCGGAACACTCACCGAGGCAAACAAAAAGGGCAAAGTCCAACTGGAGCGAGACTCATAATTTGATGAATTGATGTGCATAGCCACCAGTGTAGACTTGGCAATCAGGGAAGACACTATGCATTAGTATGTCGTTCGTCTGACCGCACTCAAGAAAATAATGTGCATGTTATTAGATGAGTTGGACAGAGGATCCAAAGCAGTGTAATTGGATGAAACAGAGGCAAGAGTTTGTTTCCAGAAGGATGTCACCAAATAGTACAGGACACCATCATGGACTACCAAGCTTGGCATCAGTTGGCCACCATTGACCATCATGAGGATGTTGAAGAGTTGGTCTTCCCATAGTTGTCCAAGTCATAGTGATGCCTTGCATGACTTGCTCAAGCCTATTTTGTCTCACATGGGTACATGTGGATATTGTATGTAACATCTTGTCAAGTGGAAATTCAAGTGTCGATAGTTAAATGTAATAGTCATAGAGTAGTTGAATATTCATGAGGGTAGATGAGTAGTCACAAAAGAGAATGTCAAGGGTCACCTCACCCTTTGTTATATATAGTACCTCATAACTCATTGTATAGGATTTTGGTCAACCAAGCTTCAAATAGGAGTATCTTAGAGAAAGCTTGGAGATTATTGTAACAAGCATTGGCTTTTCCACAATGCATAACTAGTACATCTCTTTGGAGGAGTAGGCAGTAGTGACTGTAACTTTCCGTTATCGGGACTAGTGGTTGGTCATGGTTGTATTGTATGATTGGAACTTTCATTTCTTAATATAATAGAGCCAACACATTTCATGCATATGTTGTTATTTTATTTCAATTAACTTTTTTACTCTAAAGATATATGTATCTGTTTTCTTACGCATGTATGTATGGACTCTTTCTGTATATGTATGCGCGAATATTAGTGAAATGTGTTGTTGGTTCAACCATCACTTTGGATTGTAGGTTCACCTTCCTTCCATCTTGTCATGCATTTCTTCTCGTGTGCTCGCTTCTAAGTTGTGTGTTTACATAGGTTTCCAAGGGGCACACTCATTCCATTTTCCATGTGTTAGAACCATTCATTTACCTTCCTTGGCTTGCTCTACATGTCACACCCTTGCTACCAATAGGGACATCTTACTTACCTTTGTGTACAGCCATAGTTAAGGCAATATCGTATGACCCATTGTTGGGACTCCTACACCAAACGATTTTAGGTCTAGTTGGGACTTCTTACTTGGGAGTTCCCCTGACATGTTGGCAGGTCCAACACCATGAACAAGGTGTTCTACCACATGACTATTTAGGGTCATTGATGGGAATATTAGTATGCAATAATATTTTGAGTTGAGGGTAAAGATCCCTAATATAATTTCAGGTTGAGAGTAAACCTCCCTGATGAAATTCTAGAGTCAAGGGCGTACTCCCTTATGTGATCCAGGGTCGAGGGTTTACTTCCTTGTGTGATGAATTATCCTATTGTTCGGTTTGGGTGGAGGCTATTTCTCCCCAATGTGATTCTAGGTTTAGATGTTCTCCCTCATGATATGTTCTCTAATGAAAACATTACAAAAAACATCTAACCAATAGATATTCTAGATAGCATCCTAATTGATAGAGGGTGGTACCTTGAGTTCCCCTCTGGTATCAAATTATTCTTCTTCTAGATCCGAGAATGTTCAACATATGAGTAGGAAAAATGAAGAGATAAGCTGATCCAAAATTGATTTTGGATAGACTCCTAAGTCTAGTGGTCCTAATAGAGGAAAAATGAAAGTTCGAGGAAGTTCCTAGAAATAGTCACATTGCAGAGATATTTTCCTTTTGAATCTATTACAACTTGAATGGGCTAAAATGGACTTATGATGTAGAAGTTATCGCATGCAGAATATGCCTAGTTTCTTTGAAGAAAGAGGAAAAAACCCATAAAAATGGAAAAAACACCCTTATAAGGGAAAATTGCATCACGTGAGGCAAAGAGGAGGACATAAGGTCGGGTTGAAGGCACCCCTGATCAGTGACCTCTGATGATCAGATCGACGGGTCAGATGGGAGGCAGGCAGTGTATACCCAAGACAAAGGTCCCGGGCTGATGCGATGGGGTAATCGCCGAAATAGATGGATCGGAATTAGCAGTGGCATGGGTCTTGAGGTGGGACATCCCGCCGAGTGATACCATAATTGCTGAAATCAGTGGATCGCAATTGTCGATGCCACCAGGCAGAGGCGGGACCCCAGGCCAAGCGATACCGTGATCGCTGATAGTGGCGTCGGCAGATCGCGTCGACATAGGCCATGCCATATGACTTACCCCAGGTCCATGTGATATATGTGATGCAATGAAAATGAAACCGAAAGGGTTTGCGAATGAAAACATATAACGTTTCAAATCCAGCTAAAGCCATTTTGACGGGACTTTGCAATGTTTAATAAAATACAAAGGGGAAACCATGAAACATGCACATTCTGAGTTGCGATAGCAATTTCAGGAAGACTCGATGGAAAATAAGGTGGATTTCATAATTTTTTAAGTCCGATAGATGCATTTGGGTGGACCTTTACAGGCTTTCTATGTATGTTCCTTCATTAGCAGAGAAATGATATCTTTGGGATTTCGACGTGCCAGTGGCCTCTTCCATTGCAAAACAGGTGGCCATCATACCATGGGATGTTAGAAATGATTGTTAAATGATCTAGAAGGAAGATGAAGGGACAACAACCGAGAGCCAGAGAGCCCAAGAGCTGAAATTAATGGAAAACGCCAGTTGGCTAAAAAGCCATGAATGTCAGAGACAAGATGGGAGTTGTTGCTGAAACTGAGAAAAGGAGAAAGTGAAGCCAAAGAAAGAAGTTGAGGCATAAGAGAGCAGCAAAAAAATGGCAGCAACAAAAACAAGCAATGCAAAAAGAAAAAGATGAAGCGCAGAGCAACCAAGGGAATTGCTTGGAGGTCAAGTGAAAAGCTAGAGAGCTGTACTTTCCCGAGAGTTGAAACGAACGGACAACGCCAGTTGGCTTAAAAGCCATGAATGTTACAGACAAGCTAGGAGTCATTTTTAGAGTTGTTGTTGAAATCGAGAAATGGAGAAAGCAAAGCCAAAGCAAGAAGCTGAGGCATAAGAGAGCAGTGCAAAAAGGGTAGCAACAAAAACAAGCAGCCCAGAGTAGCTAAGGGAGTTGCTTGGAGGTCAAGTGAAAAGCTAGAGAGTTGTACCTTGCTGAGAGCCAAAGAAGCCAAAGTTAGAGAGCCAGAGCAAGAGCCAGAGCCAAGAGCTAGAGCCAAGAGCCAGAGTGAGGGCCGAGAGCTTCAAGAGCTAGGGGATAAAATGGTGTCTGAACCCACTGTTTTTGGGTAAAATAGTAGGATTTGAGACAAGAGCTTGTAAAATGGACTTGTGCCACAATCTCAGAGAGCCTAGTCGAGTTGACCAGAGCTCAACGAGACATAGCCCAAGAGTTTTGGGTGAACTCCAAATTAATATTGTTGTTCATGTGTCTATTTTATTGTTGCATTATTTACTGTTATATGTGTGTGGTAATATATATATATATATTATATATATATATATATATATATATATATATATATATATATATATATATATATTATATATATATATATATATTATATATATATATATATATATATATATATATATATATATTATATATATATTATATATTATATATATATATATATATATATATATATTATATATATATATATATATATATATTATCAGTTTAAGCACATAAACTTATAGAACAACAATAGAAATTTAAGGCATATAATCAGTATATTTTCAAGCATTTCTTAATTCTGCATTGGTTAATCAATAAGACTTGGGAATATCTAAGCTTTGGAAGTGGGAGAGGTTCTTGTAAGTTGGACAAGAAGCCTAAGTGCCCCATTTTAAGATCAGGTGATATCGAATCCTAAGTTTGGTTAACCCCACCTTCAAAGAAGGTATTATCATAATGCTTGATCGACAAAGCAAAGACTGCTTGCCTGAAAGGTGTGTAAACAACAAGAGGTTGATGGTATGCTTGGTTTCCAAACTGACTATTTTCTGAGTTTGCAAAGGTGAAGGGAAAGTTGTTGCTAGCTCAGTCTAGGCAGGACAAATAGGAAGAAGGGTTGAAGGAATTCTTCTATCCCAAAGGACATCAAGGAAATCCTTGGAGCATAAGAGGTTTGTGGCAAAAGCTGTCTATTAATATTGTTTGAAGTTCTTTGTTCATTGGCATAATGACAACTTCTACAAGTGTATCCTTGAATTCCTCTTGCATCACAAGACTCTTTGATGAAGACATAAAGCAAGACTTGTTCATTATGATGGGAAAGGTGAGAGAAATGTATGAGGATGGATGGAAGAGAAACATACTTAGAGAGCAGTTGAATTCTGTGGAGGAAGAGAAGTAGATGCTTTCTGACAAATTGCAGGAAATGGAGAGGCAACTTCATATTGCAAATATTAACTTGAAGAGGATGCATGAGTTGGAGTCCCAACTCTTTGTTGCCAAAGAAGCCTTAATCAAGTATCAACTTGAAGAAGAGGTAAACCATTCCATTTTATCTTCAAATTCTTCTAAGAATGCGTATATTGGTTATTTTGAAAAACATACAATAGGCATAGGTTCCAAGCTAATGTCCAAGATGGGTTATGAAGGAAAGGGCTTGGGAAAGCATGCGCAAGGTATTGTTGAACCATTAATGGTTAAGGAAAGGCCTAAGTATTTGGGTCTTGGCTATGGACAGTCTTATGGGGAGAGTTCCAAAGCTGCCATGAAGGATTTTGAAACAACTCCAAGAAGGGGTTGCATTGCAGAGTGTGAAGTTTGTGTTAAGGAGGAATGCAATAGCTTAAAACATCACTTGCAGGATGTAGGTGCTAGAAGCACACACTTGAACTATAGATTTGTGGAAACTCTGACAACCTTGAAGAGATCGATGGTTTTCCAATGGGAGCCACTTCTTTATTTTCTTAAGCTCCTCATGAAGGAAATAAAAGTGAAAGAGGAAGGTATAAATCTTGTTCTAATCACATTCCTTTTGATATTGCAAAGCATTTTAAATTTCCATGTAAGCATTGGAAAAGAATTGCATGTTCCTTTGGTAGTTTGGATAACCACCATGTTTCTATATGTTGGAGGAGAATGGCCACATACAAGATACTTTTCAAGGAGAAGAAGGAAAAAGCCAAAGTTCCATTGGACAAGGAAAATCATGCTAACAAGATGATGGACATGTGTTGCACGTACTGCCACAAGCAAGGGCATCTTGCTACAAAATGTTGGACTTTGAATCCAATGATGCTTCCACAAGAGTTGAAGAAAGTGGAAAGAAAAGATGGCAGAAATGGAAAGGAAGGTTCCATGGATGATGTGCTTCAAAATGATTCACATTTTGATGCTGATGTGTAGACAAAGGAAAGACCTTTGAACTATATTGGTAAGAAATGGTTAGAGTTCTTTTCCAATTAAGGTTGCATGTCTACTAATGCATCTATTTGCATTTCTTGTTTATGAGATACAAGTTGCAGGTTTCTACCAAGATGGTGAATGGAAAATATTGAGTGGGAGACTCACTTTGTTGCTACAACATTATATTTCATTTCAGCTTTGAAAGTACAGTGTGCTTGAGCAAAAGTTGAAGAATGAAATGCATGCATGAGCATGAGATGCATGAACACAGGGATGTTGATGTTTTCCTTGTTTTGAACATGTATGTGTAATTAAATTCAAGGGCTATTTGCTTTAAACATGCATGTAATGTTGACTTCAGAAAAGTTTACTTGGTCTCCAAGATGGAGAATAATGATGAAATGTTTCATCTTTTGAAACGAGTCCTAATGGTATTTTCTTACATGCTTGACTTGAAGGGTCATTTGTTTTAAAGGCATGTTTTGTGGGCTTGTTGTCTAGTCCATCATTGGTATGCAGATGTAAGACAGGGAGGTGTTCACAAGATGTGAAATCTGTTTCTTTTGTTGAAGTAGGAGTTTAGTCCATCCAGGTATTGTCTATATACTTGTTCTTATTAACAGTTGTTGTTGGTAGCTTTTCAAACAAGTACAAATGAAATTTTTGTGGAGCAGGTGTAGTTCACATTTGTTTGAGCCACCTTGGATCAATGATCAAGACAAAGAAGCTCAACTACCTTCTATAATAATTTCAATAGGAGTTCTACAAGAAGGCAAGGAGGAAGATAGTCTCCCAAGACCAGCCCATCTAAGAGGAAAGTGGTCAGAAGCTTTGGTTAAAGGCACTATGCAAGGCAAGTGTAGGGAGCCTGAAGGAAGAGGGTGAGTCACTCTTATTTATTGTTTAGATCAGTATATCATTATTTTGGAGACCAAAAGTTCTCTTATTGGGAAGGCGTGATCCAAAATTGATTTTTTATAGACTCCTAAGTCTAGTGGTCCACATAGAGGAAAAATGAAAGTCCAAGGAAGTTCTTAGAAATAGCCCCATTGCTGAGATCTTTTCCTTTTGAATCTACTGCAAGTTCAATGGGCTAAAATGGGCTTACGATGTAGAAGTTATCACATGCAGAAGATGCCCAGTTTCTTTGAAAACAGAGGCAAAAACCCCTAAAAATGGAAAAAACACCCTTATAAGGGAAAATCACATCGTATGAGGCAAAGAGGAGGACTTAAGGTCAGGCAGAAGGCACCCTAGATTAGTGTCCTATAATGATTGGATCAACAGGTTGGACTGGAGGCAGGTAGTGTATACCCAAGGCAAAGGTCTCGGGCCGATGCGATGGTGTTATCACCGAAATTGGCAGATCGACATCAGTAGTTGCATGGGACTTGAGGTGGGACCCCACACCGAGTGATACTGCGATCGCTGAAATTGGAGAATCACAATCGACAATGCCACGAGGTAGAGGCAGGACCCCAGGGTAAGCAATACCGCGATCGCTGATATCGGCATTGGCAGATCGCGTCGGCATAGGCCAGGCCATATGACTTACCCTAAGTCCATGCTATATATGTGATGCAATGAAAATGGACCTGAAAGGGTTTGCGAATGAAAACATATAATGTTTCAAATCCAGCTAAAGTTATTTTGAAGGGATTTTGCAATGTTTAATAAAATATAAAGGGGAAACCTTGAAACATGGGCATTGCGACTTGTGATAGCGATTTCAGGTGGACTAGATGGAAAATAAGGTGAAGTTCATAATTTTTGAAGTTCGATAGATGCATTTGGGCAGATTTTTATAGGCTTTCTCTGTATTTTCCTATGTAAGCAGAGAAATGATATCTTTGGGATTTTGATGCATAAGTGGCCTCTTTCGTTACAAAATAGGTGGCCATCATACCTTGGGATGTTAACAATGATTGTTAAGCACTCCAGAAGGAAGATGAAGGGACAACGACCAGGAGTCAGAGAGGCTGAGAGCTAAAACAAACGAAGAACGCCAGTTCACTTGAAAGCCATGAATGTCAGAGACAAGCAGGGAGTCATTGTTAGAGTTGTTGCTGAAACCAAGAAAAGGATAAAGCGAATCCAAAGAAGGAAGCTGAGGCATAAGAGAGCAGCACAAAAAGGGCAGCATTAAAAACAAGCAGCGTAGAAAGAAAAATCTGAAGCACAGAGCAGCCAAAGGAGTAGCTTGGACGTCAAGTGAAAATCCAGAGAGTTGTACCTTGCTGAGAGCCAAAGAAGTGAGAGCCAGAGAGCCAGAGCCAGAGCAAAGAGCCAGAGAGCCAGAGCCAGAGCAAAGAGCCAGAGCCAAGAGTGAGAGCGAGGGTTGAGAGCTTCAAGTGCCAGGGGATAAAATGGTGTTTGAACCTACTGTTTCTATGTAAAACATCAGGAGTTGAGCCAAGAGCTTGTAAAAAGGAATTATACCATAATCCCAAAGGCCATAGTCGAGTTGACCAGAGCTCAAGAAGACGTAGTTGAAGAGTTTTGGGTGAACTCCAAACTAATATTAGTGTTCATGTGTCTGTTTCATTGTTGCATTATTTACTGTTATATGTATGTATATATATATATATATATATATATATATATATATATAATATATATATATATATATATATATATATATATATATATTATAATATATATATATATATATAATATTATATATATATATACATATCAGTTTAAGCACATCAATTTACAGCACAACAACATATATTTAAGGCATATAATCAGTTAAAAACAAATACCAGCATACACCTATATTTTCAAGCATTTCTTAATTCCACATTCGTTAATCAATAAGAATTGGGAATATTTAAGCTTTGGAAGTGGGAGAGGTTCTTGTAAGTTGGACAAGAAGCCTAAGTGCCCCATTTTCAGATCATAAGCCAAAATATGGAAAGGATAGATCGACATGTACAATGATGATTTGTCATCATGAGACACTTGAGATCGAAATGGTACAATGACTACATGACATAGATGGTCCTTGATGATATGTGATGACAGTAGAAGATTCGAGAATGGCATATTGTTTCATGGACATATATTCATAGGTGGAATTATTCCTAGTTGAGAGGGAGTGTTAATTTTTGCAACTGTGGTAAAATTTCACCTTGGATAGCTTAGATTATCGATATAATGATTCTATTATATTCTTCTTTTCGAGAGGAAAAAAAAGAACCTAAAGACCACCAAATTCCGTTAAACAAAAATTAAGTTTTGAATAATTTTATTCATGTATACATTATGGAATGGGTTGGCTCTAACCACATGAGTAATTTCTTAGCTCAATTTTAACCCTAAGTAAACTCTCAAGAAAAACTATAAAAGGAAGAGACCTCAAACTCATTTGGACACACTCAATCAAAGACATGTTTTCTTCTTCTATTTTATTTTAGTTTGCAGAGGTTCATCGACAAAAGTTCGTATTGGGTATGAAAGTACAAGCATAAGGTTCACTCTTGGATTGGGTAATGAGGATCTTAATGGTTGACACATATTGGAATCTTTTCATCCACGATCATAGGAATGGAGTGGTTAGAAGAGAGAATTTGGCTCCCTAGTCACTCAGAAACATTTTAGAGAGAGTGACTCTAAGTTTTGAAGGGTTTAGTCCCTGGTAGCTCGCACTAGGAAGCCCTTGGAGCAACTCTAATAGTATGGACATTGGCACAACTTAGCCAAAGAGTGACTATGACCCTTCTGGTCACTCGCACAGCCCCTTAAGGGTGCGACTATGGTTTTTTACATTTTGGGCTTGAGGTTACATGTATAGTAACCTCCTAAGAGTGACTGTACAATTATTGTCGCATGCATATAGTGTTCATGAGAGAGATCCTGAAGTTTAAGTCACCCACAAACAATGTTTACGATGGTGACCCAATCTGTATCTAAGTTCTCATAATCTATTCTTTAGTTATCTTCAATGATCCATTAGATGTATGTTTCTATGCTTTCATTATAGATCTATAGATATGATTTGTTAGTATACACTATAAACATATGTATTGGGATCATTGATAGTGACAACAATAGTCAACAGTTTCGACACAATGACAATAGTATACAATAGTTAAAATCTGTTTGTGACAATACATTACAACCATCGGTATAAGGGTTCTAATTCCTAGCCTGATTAGATCTATTTCATAGATATCATTATTGTTTTGCTGCATAGACAAAGTTATGGATCACTGTAATCTATTTTTCTGCATCATTTGATGATGATCTAAGAAGAAGAATATTTGCAAGGGTTATCCACATAGTGGGTTTTTCCCTGGTCTCGGAGCAATTCTGGTGTCTCTATGTGTGTGCATGCTTTATTTTATTGTTCCTTTTATATTCCAATGCATTGATGATGATGGTGATGTTCTTTCTTTCTATGTAATTACATATGTTGATATATAATGGTGTAGATCTGAATAATGTAATGATGATATGGGGTCAACTTAATGTATTTATGATGGAATGCAACTATCATAGAAAATAACAATGTCTCCCTAAGAAATATTAATAGTTCGTTGAATTCCAAAACCTAGTTGACTTTTGCATTCATTAAGAATAGCTCCTTCTACTTCGTATTTCATGTGTAAATGTATTGTCTTATGTGTGGATTACATGTCTATTATATCCATGTTATTTCTGTTGGTTATATGCATGTTATAAGTATGTGTTATGACATACTTTATGTATGGCTCTCATCATGTTTTTATTATTAATTGAAAGTACAATGTATACATGATCTAATAGATGATAATGCAACTATTGCTATATTGAAACAATGCTACTTTATGAATCCCAATTAAGTATGAGATCCCTACGCTTAGACATGATGTTATGACTTGTAGATTCCATATTTGTGACATGTTTGATGAAATTCTTGTGATGGTTAATAGGGTTCCATTTGATGCATTGATAAAGTGTTTGCGTAAGTACCTTTGTTTAAGTGTCTTTTATCATTTCTAAAAGCTTCATGAAGTTTTGGGCAGTGACCTGAGTCCTCTCCCTGAAAAAGTGGCACAAACTCTGAGGTCACTAGCTAAGAACTAGCTAAAAATGTCCACAGTCATTGGCATTCCCTTGCTATGGGAGTGACTAAAAGGCCTCATTGGCATTCATGGCTTGTCATGGGAGAGGTTGGGTGTACAGATCAGTGAAATGTCATGTTGTCTAAGGGGTTGGTCTTCTGGAAGGATTGGTTGGCTCATGAAGGTTTTGTAGCATGTGTGGAAGGTCATAATGTTTTTTTTTGGTCAGATCCACTTCCTTAACTATACCTGGGGAGTTGAATCACATCATAGTAGCCTCTCATCACATGTTTACAAGGGTTGACCTATCACTAGACATAGCCATCGAGTTGACCTCTAAGGGGCCTCCTCCACCATGTCCTCTCTCTGACATCATGGCCCACTAGTCACACCCACTCCACCTAGATGTTACAGACTATCTCCCACCAATATGGATAATGGGAATCAGATAGGTCCAATATCTACATTCAAACATTCATGGTATAAGTATGGAGATATATCGTAAATACATATACATAATAGAAATGGAGAAATCATAATCACATTATTGTTGGGCCCCAAACATCACATGGTGGGAAATACATCTCTAGATCTCCATGGAAATCCATCCCAGTATATCGGAATTCTAGAGTAACCTGAGGGTTAGATAGCCACCAACCCTCAAATATGGGTGTCTAGTGTCGTCCTCCCTCACCTCCATAGAAGGAGTTCATCACCTCACCCCTGTGAACATGTGTCAACTACATCGTCATACTCCTATGAAGGAAGCTTGCCTAGTCATAAACAATGTCCTCCTTAAGTATTTAGTACAATGCAAGTTGTGGCCATGAAATATAGTGTGGTGCAACTAACCCCAGTAGCTATATAATCATAGTTGATATCACATGCTCAACTACATCCAGGATAGAGTTGATGTAGATGCACCCCTCTTGGAATGGATCTTCTTCATTGTGAAAGTTATCCCATACTGTCAGGTCCACCCATTAGGAGGGAGAACTATGGGTCGTAACTCACCTCGAGGCACTAGCCCAGTCACAAAATAAACACCCTCCTTAGCAATGACTATCACATCACAACCTAAGATGTCAAACACCTATCACTCCAACTACCATGTTTGAATGAAAAACCATAAGAAGTCCTCCTAGAATCTCAACAAAGGGTTATGAACGAACTCCATCAACCCCCATTTGGATAGCAATGCTTGAGAAGGAGCATCTCCAACCATTGTTGTGTGGATGTGGTCCCAATTCCTCTCATGCCATGTCATAATAATCCTGGCCAAAGTAGGGAAAAACTAAAAAAATCAGCCGCAAGGCTAAACATTTCCCCTTTATCAACATTGTACACTTGTTTTCATAACAGGTACATAGCCACATGCTTGTTCCTAAAACATGCACACAATACTGCGCTGCATTTCCCTATGCCATCACGCACAATGTATAACTCTCACCTCGTTAACCGTGAGGACCTTGGCCCCAAAGCCACACATCTATTTTATTCACAGGCACATGATGCACGTGACTGTTTCATAGATAGCCATGTGCTTTACATAGATGTCATTGATTAAGTAGTGAGGTCTTTGGCTTGAAAACCTCAATGACTTTTTCACTGATAGTTTCCCGCATCACATGATTGTACCACCCTTAACAATGTGCCCCTGCATGACTCTTTTTCCATACATTTTCCACTTTTTTCCTAAAATTGTTGGTATAGGCCATCCTGTATGGCATATCTAGAATAAGCTAACAAAATCACAAAGGTGGGGTTATGACCTCTTACCTGGCTCTCCTTTCACAATATCTGGGTGCTTTGGCTACTACTATGGAAGAAAATAGCATGTCAACTATGATCTGGAGTCCACATCAACAAGTAAAAATGAGGTGGCATATGGGCCCCACACCCTTATATATTTCACCTTAGCCATTCTTCTATACGATCGTTGAGGAGCTTAGAATCTCCTTTCACAAAACCATTAGTAGTGTTGGGATTAGGACATCGTCACATACAACATCGTCCCCTCCACTTCATTCCAAAAACATTCTCGTTTTCACCCCTGATTCACATTTCAAAGTACCCATCAGGTGCTCCTTTCCATGTTTTTTTATTCATATTAATTAGCACATTTCAGTTTATAGTTTTTTTCATCAATATGTTTTCACTTTAGGTATTGGTTTTCAAAGTTACAGGTTCCCTACATTTTCTCAAAAAAATGAGTCCCTGAGTGACAATAAAAAATTAAGGTATCATTCTGCACTTAGCATGATATGCTTCTTGAAAGCTTTGTATGTCCTAACATCATTTATTTGAAATAAACTATAGGGTCGACCATCTCAGCCATGTTTTCGAATACCTTCCACTTGGTCATGGTAAACATCCGTGTTGGTTGATAACACTTTCCCTTAATGGAATACTTCATTTCATAGTTTACTTCACACTATTGGGATCCATGACCATTCCCCTGGGCCCAAGAGACATCTCACACACTTGTCTAGAAGGTCAACCTCATTCTCCCCTTCTTTATTCATTTCTTACCACCCCCACTCTTGGGCCTCCATATTTATTCTTTGTTGGATTAAGTTGAATTCACATCTGTATTGTATATATGGCCTATCACCCTTCCATACGTCATAACCCATCTATGTCACTTCATCTACTTGATCAACCTCACACCTAGAGAAACCAATGGGGCCCCTACCCTTAGAAAAAAAAACCCACCTTCATCATTACGCACACCACCATTTTCTTGGTGCACCCATCTATGTGTTTGTACATCTGTATCCACTTTTACAATCTTTTGAAAAGTGTACACAATTATTTTAAGAAAAGGGATTCTCACCCATATTTTTGTGTCAGTTACTCGACAACAAACCCTAGTTGCCCTTACTCAGAGCTTGCTTTCATCACCACACCATGGCCCATCTTCCTTCATTACCTACCATGACAGTACGAACATACTTAAACCGACCCTGGATGTCCTATTAGCTCTAGGAGCACCTCCCTCAGAAAAATTGTTTTGATTGCTGCCACTTGCAGTATAGCTCCAACCATGGGCAATTTTCTATATTATTCCATATTTTCAGCTCTTGTTATCATGCCTTTCTGACCCATCATATTACAACCATTTATATTCCTTCACAAAGATTATTCGGATCAATTTTTTGGATGGTTGATGTTTCTTTCTTGTCTACTTCAAGACTCATATTCCAAGATCAAAGAAGTACCTTTGTTGCTCCTCCCATTAAGGGACAACCTTAGGTGGCATAGTCAAAATCATTATTTCCCATTGATGTCATGGATCTCCCTAACATTCAACACCAACATATTTTTTCATGTCAAGGTAGTATCGTACTTTTTTGGGCATTGAAGTTCTCTCATTTAGTCAAAGGCCCATGAATCGCTTAGTACCTAATTTAGCAGTTCTCATCTTTTGATGCATGGGAGGTAACCATAGTCAAATATCCATGCATCGCATAACACCTCGTTCAGTAGTACTTCATTGTTGATGCATGGGGGCACCCAGTTCAATCTATTTTTGAGAGACTCCCCTGAGGTTGTAAGCAGTTATCTTCATCAACCATCAGCATGTTAGGCACATCAACACTAACTTGACAGAACCATTTCCTTTATGATTTTAATATTTATTCATAATAATCAGAATGAGCATGGGATATGCCCTCCTTGTATGGACACTTTTGTATTAGCATTTATGCCGAGCATGGTTCTCTCTAATTCTCAATCAAGGATTTTCCATATTCATCTCTATAGTAAGTATCTCTATTTTTCAATTAGTTAGAAAGAATCTTAGTCATATCAACAAAACATGATGCATCTTGGTTATAGACTTTCTCCTAACCTCATACATAAGGGGGAAACTATTATCATGTGAAAATTGTACACTCATTTGTATGCACTAGAAGAAAGTCCAAGTAAGTGATTAGCACATACAGAGGTTACATTTTCAACTAAAAGCAGCATGGAAACCAAAAATTAAAATCCTTCCTAACATTCAAGTTAAAAAATTAAACTGCGCGGGTGCACAGTAACTGGAAATTAACGTTCGTGAAACTATTTATTCAATGGTTGCATGATTGCGAAAAATACAAGAAACACCTCAAGTCACGAACTTGCTTGAGAAACACTCCAAATATTGATATGATGGGATGAAAAATTCGAGCCTTGATCCCCAAGAAGCCTTAAACGAAGGGATATGGTAACTCTCATCTCATTTATGAGGTGAACCACCACATTAATGAGCCAAGGAGGAGAGGGGTGTACAAGAAACTCGATAATTGCAAGTTCATGGAGAGATAAAAAGGAAGAAGTATATCATCGTTATGCTGTCAAAATTTCTCCCTACCAATCAAGCATTTCAAGGAGAAGGTAATTCCATCATTGAGAGAGTCTTGTATAATTCTTTGAGAGCGAGAGAAAGCTTGCAAAGAGATTTAGAAAGGAACTTCCATGTTAAGGATTTCTGAGCACCGTTACTCAAACAATTCCCTCCAGGTGTTTTGAATTCATCTATTGTAGCTCTTCTACTTTTAGCAGTAAATAAAGGGGACCCTTTTCCTAACCTTTTTTGATGTGTTTCCTTCATTAAGAATTGTTTCGGTATTACCTAGTGTAGTTTTGAGTTTACGTGTATTTATGCATTGTTTCCATTACTTTCAATGCTTCTTTTACACATGTTTGTCCACTAGCAACAACCAATTGCGTTTTTACTCATTATAGGTAACAGACAACTTGAAGGAAGATGTATTTGGTACTCCATATAGACAAACACACCATAACACCACTAATAAAACTACACTTCTAAGATGATTCTTTCAACTTTACCACTCTGCAAGAGTTAATATGGATGAAAAATCATATCGTGATCTAATATGAATCATGATAAATCTCCTTTCTTAATAAAATTTGAACCAGCAACAATGTATATGGGAGCAAGGTACACAAAGGCTCTAAACCAAGTCACTAGAGTAGAGGTTATGATTCTAATAGGGGAATGGCAACTAAAGATCATGTATGCTAGAACCTATTGAAAATTGGCGTGATATTTGGTATGATATGAAGATGCTAAAGCTTCTTATAGCAAAGACCATAATGGATATGAAAGGTATTGAGAGGTGGAATTATGACTTCCTTTCCTCAAACCATAATGGGATTGCTAGCCTAGGAGCTATTATAAGACACTAAGATGTAGGGGCAAGATAAAGGGAATTTAATATTATAGAAGAACAAGAATAATCACATTATTAGAATAAAATAGAAAGTCTTAGACACAAAAGCATGACTCAATTGGAGCACTTTAAATAAAGGAAATAAGTAATTATATCATAAATAGATCATGTAACATAATGGATACAAGTGGTTACTATTATGATTTCCCAAAACAATATATAAATTGGGAGCTTGTACAAGCAAGGATATAGGTGTATAAAAGGTGAAGTAGAGTGATATGGTTCTATATTGGGAAATAATATTGGTGGATAGAAGCAATCACAAGTAAGACATTGTGGTGAATCTACCTGGGGTTAGGCTCATCTTATAAGTCTCAAACCTAATACATCAAATATGGTATATCGATTTGATGGAAATTAAAATATAATGGTAATCATCACATCCATAATTAAACACGATTATATCAATAGGATGTATAGTATACAGGTTTCACATCATAATGGAGAAACAATTGCTTTGGTTCCAGTATTCAAAGTGGTGATATTCCATGATAAACATTGTTGGCAAAGTAATATCATTAGAAAAGAGTGAACACAAAATATACATGGGTTAAGCCACTCAACCATGTAGGTGGGTGTGATTTGAAAATTCCTCTCAAGGAGTGAAAATAAGATTAATTTAGTATAAAAGAAGGGATTATTCGCTCTATTTTCCAACTTGAAGAAGTATATCCGAAGGGATGTCAATGCACATGTTTATAAAATTGTTCAGATAATGGATCCCAAAGGAAGTACCTAAACACATAAGTTTGATACTATAATGAAAATTGCTTTTGAAATAAAAACCTAATGGTGTTTTTAGAATAAAATCCCAATTTATGGACTTGATTTTCATGCTAATAAAATTAAGGAGAAAAAGTGGCTCATACGTGAAATACCTAATCACAAAAATAATGTGGCTGATTGTGAAAGTAATGAAAAAGGATAGGCACTCGAATACATAGATATTAATGGATGTCACATGGGGAAACATTAAGGAATGAAAATTTCAATTCTAACATTAAATTAGCAGGAAAGAAAATTAGAAATCATTTGGATGATTCCATGTTGAATGTGTTGAAACGTTCTACCCTTTAGAGCTTGATGGGAATATGTTGTCTATCACATTTCGACTCAACAACCTATGGGTTACATATATCAAATAAGTCTCCATTCCAAGTACAATACTTTTTCATATTAGGATTTTTTTAGGTCAATAAATTATTTGAGGAATTTCTATGCATCGCACAATGAAATTCCTTTAATAACACATATGATGCACAAGGTATAGGTTGAGGCCTTATGATGATTCTATAACTATCATGTGAATGATTGCACACCACATGTATCAATATATCTATTAATTATTATGTGGAAGAAACTAACAATTTAAATAACACATAAGGATAAAAGGAATCATAATCATCAAAATATAACTAGATACAAAGTTATGATTTCTAAGACCGAGAATTTGGAGAAGGGTCTAGTTCTATGATAGGGAATTTGATTTTCCAACCATGGGTTACTCAAGTTCCTTGAGAGAATTTCAATGTGAGTGTGTGTAGAACTATTGATATTTATTATATATTGTTTGGATATAGATGAAAATATATTCATTTTTGTAGAGAAGTGGGTATAATTAATATTTATTTACATTTTTTTGTGTTTGGGATATCAATAGTTGGGGTAATTGGAGATACAAAATCAACCATTCGTATTTATAGGGAATTGTATGATCCTATAGGGAAGTAATATTATTTAATACTGAGTTTGTGCGATGGGGCTATAAAAATAACTTATATATAGTTACCAGATACTCAAGCAATGGTTGCTATAATGGTGGATATTATTGTCTCACAGGATCATCACTAGATTTCAAAGCAGTAGATACTAAGAATATAAAGTATTAGGAGAATATTCCTTAATAGACAAGCCAAAAATCCACCTTTATATTGTTGGTGATGATCTTCCTAACGACAAATAAAACAATGAACAATATCTTGCGAAACCCTTTATCTTTAGCAATATTTTTTAGATGTGCAAGAAAGAATGTTAGGAACCTTGCAAAAGCACGTGCAAATACTAAAACAATATATGTCAAAAAT
The DNA here is from genome assembly GCA_000404065.3 of Pinus taeda. NCBI lineage: Eukaryota > Viridiplantae > Streptophyta > Pinopsida > Pinales > Pinaceae > Pinus > Pinus taeda. Next base: position 92,778 of record APFE031267174.1, on the reverse strand, counting down.
AAAGACAAAGAACCTAATGGAAAGAACTTGATTTTTATTATTGAAAAATACACTTGGTGGAGAATAACATAGACACAATTCTATAGTGTACTCTTCCATGTGATGGGTCTTATTGATTCCCTATGCTTCTTGTGGTGGTTTCTTCTCTGTCTTCCTGGTTGCAATGGCCAAATAGAGAATGCTAGTTGAACTTGATATTGAGAGCTCATGAATGATGAGAATAAAATGAGAACAATGATTATGATCATGTGAAGAGAGTGATGGAAAAAAATATTTGTTTATAATAAAATTATTGGATAAATCTACATGTAGTTATATAATAAAGTATTATTAGACCAAATTGTCACCTAACCATTGGAGTATTTTATTAGAATTAAGAGAGGAAAATATTAAGGAAAAGGCAAAAAATATTTATTTAGTGAACTAACTCAAAAAATAATGAATAATTCAATTAATTAAGAAAAATGGTTAAAGTAATTAATAAATAAAATTTGTTTATTAATTACTTTAAGGAGGTATGGAAAAGGCGAGCAAGAAATACTTACTAAATAATTATTTCATGCGAGGAATGTGTGATGATTAAGGAATAATAAGTAAATAATGATTTATTTTATTAATCCTCGGTAATGTGATTAGAAATAATTAATAAATAGTGATTTGATAATTATTTCAAGGGAATGATAAATAAATAGTGATTTTTTTATTTGTTACTATGGGTTTTTGGGTTCTTTCCATAAATAATTTAGGAAAATGGTTCTCTAAATTATTTCCTATGGTAAAATGGGGTCTTAATGTGTAAACACCCATAATATATGGAACATTTTGATCATCCTATTGTAAAAATGGCTAGGTGGTCACTTTTTAGGTGGTAGCATATTTTTCCCCAATGTTTGAGTTGTTAGGAGCACACCATATGACCAAAATACATCGTAGGTTTTGTACATGATTATGCGATACACTGAAGGGGAAAATATATTATATATATATATATATATATATATTATATATATATATCTAGAGAGAGAGAGAGAGAGAGAGAGAGAAGGAATACAATTAGATAATGTGAGACCTACTTCCGAGATAAAAACATTTTTTATGGTCTATGCATGACCTCAACGAGGTAGGGAAGGCATACCCATAACTGCCGAGATAACTCAGAACAAAGAATAAGGGTGTGCCCAGTGATGTGGGTATGAACAAAGTAATACATGTTACATGGTGTGTTGGCATCAATGGGACAAAAAAAAATACAATAATACAAAGAGTCCCATATACATATGTTCCTAGAATATCAGGGAAAATACTAATATAATGAATACTATTGAATTGATTGGATATGACTGAATAACCCCAAGATGATGTGATTGGGATATTACAACTAAATAAGCCCTACTCGAGAGGAAATGAATTTGAATATCTGAATGAGCTAACTGAAGGAGAGTGTCATGTTGTGGGATTTGTGATCGATGGAAACTAAGCTAGTCAAATATATGTAACTATATCTCTGGTTGGATCATGATTTTTTGATTGTTGGGCATGTGGGGGGCTACCTGAAGGGTCACCATCTCATTAGGTCTAAATCACCCCAAACATGCTCAGTCAATACTGGGACAATCCACTAAAGCGTTGGACCATCAACTGTATGATTCTCAATTGTGTGATAAGGAGTTGGAGTTGAGCATGCACGAAATTACCAAGTCAAGGGGAAATGATTGTTCCTCTTGCTTGATCTGAGGATCCCAAGAAAGAAAAAACTAGATACAAGGTAAACTTCCCTCTAACCCACTCTCTTGGAATAAATGTATTGAAGTGGACAAGGGAGGGCCTGCTAGAGCTAAGGCAATAAGAAGTCCTCAACACATGCATGAGGAACATTATAATGAGACTGATAGAGACTGACACCATGGATGATAATGTGAAATGAGGGAATGGGTGGACTTATGACTTCCGTTTTCAGAGTATTATATTCAAGGTTGACCTACAAGTGACTGACACGATTCTAAAGGGGAGGGTTAATTACTCATACAAAGGCCTTTTAAAGATAGATTGGGATATATGGAGGCCAAATTTGGGAAATATCATATGAATGCATTGTGCAAAGAGGATGATATACTGTAGCAGGACTCAATCAGGTTCTGTAAAGACTTAATGCGACATAAAGGTGACTCATCTTTGATGCTCTAAACAAGGGTGACTAAATTATGCTACCACATGGAAAAGGACCCAAACGGGACTACAAAAACATCAATAAAAAGTGGTTACTCACAAATAAAATCCACACATAAGTGGACAAGTGCAAATACAAAGTGGTGCTAGAGTATGAACAACTCATATGAACATATTCGATTGTAGTGGGTGTCAAAGGGAGACCTTGTAGAAGAAATGGATTCTTGACCCTCAGTTTCAAACAAAAATGGAGGGGGACCCATTATAGAGATCTATGATAGATTTCCAATGGTGTAAATGGTTCATCAAACTATGATACAATGAGCTCATAATGGCCAAAGGAAAAACTAGAGTTTTTGTTATAAAAGGGTTGTTTGCCCCCAATTCAAATTTATTTGTGCATTGTGCTATTGGTGAATTTGGGTACCAGGAGAGAGCCCAAAAACTTGGCGAGCTCATAGTAGAAAAATTGATTAGTGGATTTTGGATTTGTGACTTCTAGGTTGGTGGCCCTACTTATCTAAAAAGTGGTCTTAATGCTTCTTGGCAAAGAATCAGGGTAAGAAAGAATATGTGAACTAACTATTAGAGGAAGTGTAGGATCATCCCTACCCACCAGGTCAAACATGGGGATCGGGTGGTAAATTATGGAATCACATATAGTAGATTGTTTGAATATATATGGTATCAATAATATTCTACAGGCACTGACAAGACAAACTATCCTAGAAATGACAAGATAATCAAACATACCTATATCGTTGGGGCCTAGGCTAAGATTGATGTTATTCAAGTGAGAATATGGACAAGGGGGTCATCATGCACTTGAGCAGGATATACTGGCCCCAACCATAGGATGATGTGGGGAACTGATTGGATATGCAAAGGTAGGAATGATTCCCCCTATTGGATGTGTAGGTAGCATGTTATGGACATGTTGGATATATTTAGAATAATGGATTCCAAGCACTTGTATGCAAGTACATAATATGGTTATGCACTTTGGTGTGCCGTTGAAATTCAATGTTATGGTTGTATTCTTACCAGAAGAATGAATGGATACGGTATGAAAAAGCTAATTATGGATTATCAATCTCATGTGGTACTGCATATATGAGTGAAATGGATTAAAATTATACGTTCTCATATATGCTGTCACCATACCAAAGAGTGGATGTAGATATATCGAACTTATTCTCAGTTATACAACACTGGGGTTAGACAACAATGATGACTAAGGGACTAGATTTTTGAAGGAATATGGAGTGATGATTAAGTCGGTCATCCCTCGGATGATCTGGAGTAAGATGGGACTCTAAAATTTCCTTGTAATGGGGAATAATAATGGTACTAGAACCAACACTACTAGATTCACTATGAGGGTTGGGGATAATTTCTTCTCATGGACTCTTGAAAGTATATGCACCCTTATCCAAATATTTTTTGGCAATGTAATGGTCACAAGGTGGATGTGGTTCGAATTAATGACTTTGAAATATGGGGTGATTGAACCAATGATCATCATGGGATAAATGGTTTACATACACAACGTATTTTATAGGATACAAATAAAAAGTGGATTCAAGTTCCACTGATGTTGAGACCGATGTATCTTCAGAAAATACCTCTAAAGAAACAACCTCAGATATTCGTGAGGAGTTTGAATATGTTGATCCTATGGATGATGATAGGTAAAGGATGGGTATAGAGTTTTCCATCATTTTTACATGAAGAAGAGGATTCTCTATAGTGGGTTGAGTAGCCTCCTACCCTAGAGATAAGTTGGTGTTAGGGTCTGCAGGTCCAAAAGGAGAAAGTCACTATGAGCGAAATACATCTCGTGAAGAACTATGAGGGCATCACTAAAATAGAAGAGATGAGGACAATGATGAGAATAGTGTTCATACATATTTCACAAAGAGAAAGGGTGATTTTCATTAAAAGACTTGTTATTATTTGATAATTTAGATAAGGTGACTTACACCTCATGGTCATCTAGATTTATTTGAATTTCATCTTTATAAATCATGCTCTCTAGATGGGGGAGACTAGGGAAATTGTTGGTGGCATGACCATGGAGATAAAACAAAGAAAATGGAGGAATAGCCTTTGGTTCTTTTTATGAGTGGTTACCTAATGGGTCTCCTTATCTTTGCCCCCCAGTTTTTGGGCTTTTCCCCCCTCACCAGTTTACTTCACAATAGGAATTGATTCCTTTGGAGGTTGGTGATGGGCCTCTAAATTAGACATAAATTAAGGCCCATATGACCATTATTCAACACATAAAACCTCTATTTTTTATTAGATAATAAATTTTTAACATTAATATGTTCATTAGGAAGGTTTATGGATAATTTCATATTTGTGCCCAATATTATTTATTTTTGTGGAATATTGTGAGAATATTGGGCAGATTATGAAGATTTGGAGGAGGAGATAATTTAGCGAATTGCTCCCTACTACATGAGTATCAATATTAAATAATAAATCAAGAAGATATTATGAAATAATTGCACAGATTCTGGATCTCCAATGAGTGAGAAAATCTAAGAATGTGTTCCATGTCATTTAATGCATATTCCTAGTATTGGGAACTAGATCAACTAATTAAGGGGTTTTGATGGGGAAAGCTTCCTCCTTTCATTGGAAATACTTCATAATCATTTTATATAAGTACTAAGTCGAGTTTTCCTCTAGGGGTTGATTTTTATTACAAATCTTGTGCAGAGAACTCATATTTTTGCAGCTCCACTCTCATTTCTTGCAAGGATATATTCGTATTGATGGAAATAATCAAGATTGGTGTAATGTTTAGATTCTGAGTCGTGGTCTCCTCCTTAGGACTCTGATTTTCATTGGGCTTGGCCATCCCAAGAGCCCTAGAGCCCCTTTGTATCATTTAATTTACTTCCTTTTACTTCTTATTCACATGCATCCCTTGTTCTTGTTTTTTCTATTTCTTCATTTATTATTGATGATTTCTTGTTGTAGGATTGGGTTAAATGGTTGAAGTAAATTATTTTCCAGGATAAAAAGAATCATTTCATCGTTGGTACAACTTTTTAAGTTCATATTAATTATTGAGCTACTTGGATTAGTTTTCTTATTCCATTAGGGCATTTTTGAGGCCTAAAATGGGCCTCCTAAGGAAATTATAAAATAATAGTGGAAATAATAAAATAATATTACATTACATTATCAAAATTTAGAGGGAGAAAAGAAAAAACTATTCTTTCAACTCATATTTTCAACTTATCTTTGTATGGGTTTACTTAAATTTCAAGTGGAAACACTCACTGGATGCATAATTTGATTCCTCATCCAAGGAGTACCGATGTTGTATACTTTCGATGGACCCTGCTACATGAAAAATGAGAAATACATGAAAAATGTGATTGCAATCACGTTTTTCATGTATTTCTCATTTTTTGTGTAGTAGGGTCCATCGAAAGTATGCAACATAGGTACTCCTTTGATGAGGAATTAAATTTGCATCCATCGAGTACACTTGCTCGAAATTTGAATAAAAACTTAGGGAGATAAGTTGAAAATACGAGTTGAAAAAGTAGTTTTATTATTTTATTATTTATAATCTTTGTAGTTTTTTACACAAAAAATGGTGAATCATCCGCCATGGCTAAAATCATCATATTGAGTCCTATTGGTTCTTATAAAGTTTATTTTGGTTCTACATTTTTCTTAGGAGGCCCATTTTAGACCTCAAAAACCCTCTAATGCTAAATCGAGATTTATCAAAGTCCTTTGTCGCAAATAATAGTAAATTTATGCTATCTTTTAGAGCACGTTGGTGAGCTTCAATCAAGTTTATTCAGGTTGAATTATATCAAAAAACAATTATAGTTAATAAAAAAAATTACCCCTTTTCATTTTCACTTGATTAGTTTAGGCATTTGATAGATTTACTAGCTCACTAATTCTCGAATCTCTAGATTTTGGATTAGTAATTTTCTCCTATTTTTTAGAATGGGTTAACAGAGGTGTTTTTGAGTGATTCCACTTGGAATGGAGACCTAAGACATCCCAGCCAATAAAAAAATTTGTCCCATCCAATTTGGATTTTCTTTTCTTGTTCATTCGGTGAATTATAGTTTCCTGTAGTAAATCTTCAGTTTCTTGTAGTTACTATAGGATCTCCTATAGAAGGCTCCCAACATGTATATACTTGTCCAGATTTTCTCATGAAGCTTGGTTATTGTCCCTTACTGTTGAATCAAGGCTCTTAGGCTCTAAATAAATAATTATGTAAGAGTAAAGACCACTTAGGACTTTCCTCTTTACCAATGCAAAACATTTCAATGATTGGGGCTAATGGATAGATTTATGAAATGGATAATACAATGATGATTGCCATATCCAATGAAATCTTCTAATGGACCTAAACTCTTTGAAATGTAGTGATTGGAATTTACTTCATGAGATTTACTTTATTAAATTAAAATATGTTTCTTTCCTTGTATTTTCTTTCTTTCAATAGGTTAAGGTTTCCATTTCGAGCATTTCATTTTATGCAATTAATTTAGGATCTGATTTTATTACATTCACTCCATTACATCATGACACCAAAGGAAGGAAAATTTTATGTTGAACATATAGTGAAGATACCTCTTAAGGTTTTACAAACCCAGGTTTGATAATTAAAGCTGGTAGCCTTGGGAGTTGCAACATTCTTGTTGCAATATCGACGCTCATCACTTTTTGGTGTCATTGCAGAAGACGTGTCAAAGTATGCATTTTTTTCTTCCCTAGTTGATTCATTTACTTTTAATTTTTGCAAAAAAATATATATATATATTTTCATTAGGCATATTTCATTTCAAGAAAAAGAAAATTGCATTGCAGTAGCATTCTTATTCAAAAAAAAGTTAGAAATAATTCTCCAACATTGACGCCCCCCATTTGATCATGTGGTGCAGTAAGAGGCCATCACATTTCATTTTTGTAGGTAGAAGAATAAGAGGTGGCAGAGAAGGAAGAAGAAATAGATGGAAATGATGACAATGAAGAAGATCATGTTGGATTTCCCATTCAAGATACTGATGTCAATGTGCATATGAAGAACATCACTCCATGTTTTCTTCCAAACCTTCATGGTCTAAGTCAGAGGATCCAAAAACCTTTCTCTTTGAATTTGAAATTGTTTGTATATCTTATGGTTACTTATTAGACACTCAAAAAATGTGATTGTTTCCGACAACATTGAAGGATAGAGCTCTTAAATAGTTCATGAATTTAGGGACTTATTCAATAAGTTCATGGAATGATATGAAAAAGATATTTCTAGAAAAATATAAAGATCAAACCTTAGAGAAGAAATATTTAGAATGAATAAAAAAGAAGATAAGATCCTTTAGGATCTAATAAATAGGTTCACATATAATGTTAAGACGGAAAAGCTACATCATTTAGGATTCGACACACTAAAAACCCTCTTACTTAGAACAATTAGGCATGAGTGGATTGATCTCCTTGATCTCATGAGTAGAAAAGATGTATACCAATTATCATTTGAGGAAATTTGTGAAACATGCAAATATATATCAAGAGGAAGGGCAAGAGTAAGTCAATTAGCACCAAGATTGGTAAGTCAAGCTAAAATTGGAATTTTGCTTGATAGCTTTAAAACAAAAAATATTAGAAATCATGTTAAGAATACAAAATGAGAAAAAAGAAGATGATGGTATTTATGTTGTCCATGCAGAATCATATGATGTTAAATATTGCCCTCATTACCAAGGTTGAAGGAAGTTTACCAAGAGGACAATGGAGAGAGTCAATTGCCAATGCATCTATGTTATGTAGCTCCAAGAGGACCATGGTAGCCTATTCAACCTGATATGATCAAGAGCATAATTCACAATTTCAAGCTTATGCATATCAATATCAAAGTAATTGGAACATACCCTTTTCTTGGCAACCTTGGCCAGCTTAACCCGAAACCCAATCTTGGCAACAAGGTTGGAAATGAACTTATGAGAGCCATTCACAATATCCTCAATATCCTCCATAATAAACTCCATGTTATCCATACCATCCACCTCCACCATAACCCCAACCTCAACCTCATCTATCTCAAATATCCACTCCCACTCAACTACCTATACCACCATTTCTAAACCCACACAATGAAGTAGCTCAAGCCACTTACAATGATGAGGCAGAACACTACCAAATATCTGCTCTTGAGAGTATCACAAAAAAGATATTCTCTTGATACCATTGAAGGACAACATGTAGAAAAAGAAGATTCAAATGAAAATACCAAAGAATCATGGGTTGCACTTGTTGAAGATAAGACATCAAAATCAAAGATTTGGAAAGCTCCCTCATTTTTACCATCATATCCTCTATGTTCAAGAGAATAATCAGCAAAATTTCATGGAAGAAGAAAGCATCAAGATTATCCAAATAAACAAGTGGAATAGGGGCATCACAACTATATTGAAATATGGTTCCATATAGTCACTAAGTTGCAACAATACTCTCTTCTTCAACTGTTCTTGATATCATCAAAGTAAAAGCATTTGCTCCCTTACATTTAGGTACATGTCAAAGAATATGTTTCGAGCCTACACATGATTTTATCTATCATCCAATTATGCAAGTGGCTCCATTGGAAGTATTCCTACACTTGAAAATGATTTTTTTTTTTCAAGTATAGTAGGATAGAAAAAGAAATAAAAAAAGAAAAATAAGATAAAAAATAAAATCTCATACGAAAACATCCTTTGAGGCATCTAAGATTGGCTCATTGATTGAAAACCTCCACGAGACAATCAATGGGTTGGAAAAAAGATAAAAGAGAGAAAAAGAAAATATCGTAGGTGAAAACCTTGTTTGAGGTGGCTAGGAAGACCTGCTAGTTGAAAAACTCATTGAAGCGGCTAGTAGGATTAGAAGAAAAAAGAAAAAAGAAAAACCATTTTCTCATGTATCTCCCTCTCATGAATGGAGGTGTTGTCCAACCCTGCAAGCAACAAAAACATGTTAGACACTAAAATAAAAGTTTATCAAAAGAATAGTCAAAGGAAGTCAAACTTGGACTTTCTCCTCCTCTGCTTAGATGCTCTAGAAGGACCAAGGCCATGTCAATCCATCATCCTCATCTATTTCCACCATCCACTCACCATTCTCAAGATTTTACCAGTGATTTTCCTTATTGTCCTAAAATGCTACAGGAAGATCTTGTAGTTACTACACGAAGCATAAATACATAGAGTAGAAAATTATTTTTGTCATATATTGAAAACCATTAATCCATTTGAAACTATGTTGAGGGGGAGATGCATATGGATGATGTAAAATTCCCAAGAAATTTTAGAAAATTATATTCCATAGTTTTCGAGAAATCAACCTCCATCACCTACAACCATTTTTTAATTTTCGCCATATTAGTGCATGCATTTGTAGAGTTGTTCCATGGGGAGATGCATAAAAATGATGGTAATATTCCCAATAAATTTCATCAAATTCTAGTGCACAATGTTCATGAAATCAACCTCCATCACCTACAACCATTTTTATTTTTTCTCGTGATTCGTGCATCCATTAGGAAAATTTGTTCTATGGGGAGGTGCATAAGGATAATGGAAACATGTTCAAATTTTTTTAGGTCAATCCAGTATACCATTTGGGAGATATGGGTTTAAACAAGTTGCTACATGGTTTCGTGTAGTTATTATAGGGTTTCCTATAGTTACTACAGGATGTCCTAGTTTACTAGAGGATGTCCTAGTTTTCTACAGGAAACGAGCAAAAGTCTATAGGAAGGTAGGGAAGGTGAAATGAAGTATTGGTAAGGGGTATGAAAATTGTGAAAAGTGTGTGGAAGGTGAACATCACCCATGGCCCATCCCAACACTCCAAGAAGGTTGAATTTAACTAAGATAGCTTGCTAATGGTAACTAGAAGACATAGGATTAGAATCACCAAGCGATGAAGACCTGTGCATAAGAAAACAAAAGAAATTATCACCACCAAAGGACCATGGATTGATCATAAAATCATTAGCTGCATGGATGCCTCTCCAACAACCATCAGGTAGGTACATACATGCAATATTCTTGACCTCTTCCCTTGAGCATATTATAGTTATAAATTTGTTGTTAGTGCATGAGAGATGAGGTTTTATAAGCTAAGGATGGATCAACAATCTCGACCACCTTCAACTAGTTAATACAACTAACTCCTTCACTCATGTAACATTGAAAAACCCAATTAGGAAAGGTGATGATTTCGAGGAATGGGGAAAACAGTTAAAAGAGGAAATTATCGCAAATCCCAAGTCACCACAGCACTCCAATCCCTCCATCCACTTGATATCCACTATCTATCCATCATTCATCCATCCCATTTCGTAAGAAAAAATAATATTGTTGATGAACAAACCCTACACTTTGTCTCACCCTCAAAATGTCTTGAAGAATCACACAGATCACATCCTCTCCATTTTCACAAACCTACACTACTCCCTCTGAGCCCTAGAATCATCCTCAAAACCATCTACATCATTTCTCATCACTCTCATACAGTTACAAGACCCTGAAAGAGAAGTAATGACTGCTACAAGAAGGCATAATGTTGCTACAAGAAGGAAGAAAAGAATTAATTATGCTAAAACCCAAAATGGCATTGCCTAAGAGAGAGCTAATCAACAAAGAGAACTCCAAGGCCATTAGGAAATCATCTAGGCCACAAAAGAGAAGAAGAAGGAAACAAAAAGAAAGAAGGAATTCACTATCAAAATAGAACTCAAACTGTAGTGATGAAAAGAGGCTTTACAAGAGGTATATAATCTCTTTCTAGGTTTTTTCCAAGGCCGAAAAGATGTTATAGAAAGGGGATAAAGGCATGGAATTCAAGTTGAGGACCTACCCTAGGATCAAACTATCATTTTTTCTTAAAGCAAGTTTAAATACATTGCTACAGGGTTTCTTGTAGTCACTACAGGAATTGCTACAGGGTTTCCTGTAGTTACTACAAGAATTACTATACGATGTCCTAGTTCTGATCTAAAGGATTTTTGAAGATTTTAGAGGTGTTCGAATGGTGGGAAAATATAGTAGGAGGTTGGAAAAGGATGTGGAAGACCTTGCCAAACTGAAAAATATTCAGGAACCCATTTAAATAAGGGGAAGAAGTCAGGATAATGGTCTCAAGGAACACTATTATTTTTCTACACACAAACAATTTTAGAAAAAAGAGTTAAAATGGAAAGAAGGTTTCAAGTGAGAGGATATGAATGAAATGGATGTACAAGCCAAGATAATTCATTTGCAAAGAGGAAAGTTATGTTTTTTTTCTCGAAAGAATGTTAAACAATCAAGAAAAGAACAACTACATTTTTGTGCTTGGCCTTGTAGAACTTACAACCAATATTCTTAAGGGAAAGGATCGAGGAATGCACAAGAGAGAGGCCACCAGGGCCATGAATGAGGCATAATTAGGTCACTAAGTTTATTAGAGGATGAGCAACACTTTCAGCAAGATGGTATGATGGGCCTCTAAATTAGACATAAATTAAGGCCCATCTGACCATCCTTCAACACATTAAACCTCTCTTTTGCATTATATAATGTATTTTTAACTTTAATATGTTTATTAGGAAGGTTTATGGATAATTTTATATTTGTGCCTAATATTATTTATTTTTGTGGAATATTGTGTGAATATTGGGCAGATTATGAAGATTTGGAGGAGGAGATAATTTAGGGAATTTCCTCCTAATACAAGAGGATCAATATTAAATAATAAATCAAGAATATATTCCGAAATGATTGCATAGATTATGGAGCTACAATGATTGTGAAAATCTAGGAATGTGTTGCTTGTCATTTAATGCATATTCCTAGTATTGGGAACCAGATCAACTAATTAAGGGATTTTGGTGGAGGGTAAACTTCAACGTTTCATGGGGAATGCTTCACAATCATTTTGTATAAGTACCAAGTCGAATTGCCTCTAGGGGTTGATTTTTCTTAGTCTTCTCAGGGAGAGAACTCATATTTTTGTAGTTCCACTTTCATTTCCTACAGTGATCTAATTGTATTGATGGAAATAATGAAGAAATGGATAATTCAATAATGATTTCCACATCTAATGAACTCTATTAATGGACCTAAAATATTTGAAATGTAATGATTGACATTTACGTCATGAGATTTAATTTATTCAAGTAGAGTAGGTTTCTTTCCATGTATTTTCTTTCTTGGAATAGGTTAAGGTTTCAATTTCGAGCATTTCATTTTCTGCAATTAGTTTAGGATCTAATTTTATTACATTCACTCCATTACATCAAAACATGAAAGGAACGACACATTGAATGTTGCACATATAGTGCCGATACCTCTTAAGTTTGTGCGAACCCTGGGTTAATAATTAAAGTTGGTAGCCTTGGGAGTTGCAACATTCTTGTTGCAATACCAAGGCTCATCAGTTGAGGTGTAACTGAAGCATTGGTAGGGGTGGTAGGAACTGGTTGTACTTGCATCAAAGCCATGTAAGGTTTGATTTGATAAGGTGCGATTGTTTGCAGGAGGATCAATATACCCAATTGGGATCCCCAAAGTAAGGTTAGGTAGACTCAGCATAGCCATCAAAGAAGTGGAGAATACTCCTGCTAGTAAGAATAAGAATGGTATTTGGACAAATGGATGGTGTGTTAGCAGGATGACTCCTAAGGAATAAATTGATCCTTAAGTAGTAGGTTGTCATTAAGTTGGTTGTTGGTAAGACATACCTGACTGGTTTTTGGCATGATGTGATGCTTGGAGTATGCAAACATTGGAAGAGGTAGGCTCACTGGGAACAGGAAGTGGGCCATAATAAGGCCCTAGAAATGAGGAATATTTATAGTGTCGTGAGCTAATTTCGGTCAAAGAAGACATGGAATTGTTACCCGCCATCAAAGAAATGATGTTTTGAGATGATGTCTAAGATTAAGAATCATAGTAAGTCAATTAATCGATGGTGACTATGTTTTGATTGTGAGGGAAGCTCATGGTAGGAAAGATCGATGATGTGGCCACTTTTATAATATATATAAATTTATTACCAAGAAAGAGGTTATAATTGCGAGGTGCATCGATGAATTCCACATCAATCATGACCTTACTGCTAGCAGTAACAATGTGGGATAATTCCAGAAGATATTGAGAGGTAGTGATGGGAGACCATCATATGCATGAAGATCGATAGTTGATGGTGAAAGGTCGGGGGAACCAAGTTTCTTATAGACATTAGTAGACTACACACAAGTGAAGGCACCTTTCTTGATGATACACCACTGGAAAAAAAATTCTTAATGGGGACATGTATTATATAAGCAAGGGATGGACGAAGATGAGGGTGATCTGATTTGTTAACATTGAAGATGATCATAGTATCATATGAAGTGTCCACGGTAACTAAAGAAGATAGTAGACGTGTTTTTTGAGATGGGCATGTCTGGAGGAATTGCAACTTTAACATAGTGACCAGAGATTGTTATAAGTCATATAATATGTTGTAAGTGTGGTAGGCTGAGGAATTGGTAGCATTTCGATGTAACAAAAAATTTCCAATATTTTATGGAACCTCTACCTAAGGTGGAGGAATTTGTAAGGTACCATTGGGTGATGAAAGAGTGAAACTTTTTGTTGTGCATCATTAGATGACTTGTAAGGAGGTGAATCATATTAGTGTGAGCATGTTTGAAGGTTGACTTACTTGGAATTCATCAGAAGGATTTGGCAAGAACTAGTGATGGGCCTCTAAATTTGACATAAATTAAGGCCCGTGTCTCTAAATTAAACATAAATTAAGGCCTATGCCCATTCTTCAACACATTAAACCTATCTTTTTGCATTAGAAAATGCATTTTTAAGTTTAATATATTCATTAGGAAGGTTTACAAATAATTGCATGTTTGTGCCCAATATTATGTATTTTTGTGGAATATTATGAGAATATTGGACAGATTATGAAGATTTGGAGGAGGAGATAATTTAGGGGCTTGCTCCCTACTACATGAGGATCAATATTAAATAATAAATAAACAAGATATTATGGAATTATCGCATAGATTATGGAATTCCAATGATTGAGAAAATCTAGGAATGTGTTCCCTACCATTTAATGCAAATTCCTAGTATTGGTAACCAGATCCACTAATCAAGGGATTTTGGTGGGGAAATTTCTTACTTTCATGGGCAATGACCCTAATCATTTTTTATAAGTACCAGGTTGAATTTTCCTCTAGGGGGAGATTTCTATTAGTGTTCTTGTGGAGAGAACTCGTATTTCTGCAGCTCCATTGTATTTTCTTTCAGGGATGTAATTGTATTCATGAAAATAATGAAGTTTGGTGTCATGTTCAGCTTCTAAATCTTGTTCTCATCCATAGGTCTCTAATTTTCCTTGGTGTTGTCCATCCCAAGAGCCTCAGAGCCCTTTTATATCATTTTCTTTCCTTCTTTTCACTTCTTATTCACATACATATCTTGTTTTTATTTCTTTATATTTCTGCATTTAGTATTAATGATTTCTTGTTGTAGGATTGGGTTAAATGGTTGATGTAAGTGCTTTTGCAGGATAAAAGGCATCATTTAATCCTTTTAAAACCTTTGGAAGGTCATATTAATCATTGAGCTACCCGAATTAGCTTTCTTATTCCCAAATCTAGATTTCTGGAACTCCTTTGTGGCAAAGAATAGAAAATTTCTGCTATTTTTTAAAGCATTCTAATAAGCTTCAATCGAGTTGGTTCCACTTGAATTAGATGACAAAAACAATCTGTTGGCATTATGGCACAGGTTTGGTGCTATGGCACTGGTGTTGTCCTTGATGGAAACTCACTCTGGTGATAGATCACAGTTCAGACACTCAGAAAGAAGAAAAAGACATATACGCAGGTTCACTTTGATGAAGCCGCGTATACATGCAGGTTGGACGTTCCCAAGGCGTGTATGCGTATACACGCACTTTCATGCAAGGAAAAGTGCATACATGTGGGAGAAATTATTTTTGGTCAGTGGTAATTAGTCCTTGCTATTTGAACCTATGGTTTTGGGCCATGGTATCTCGTCATAAGTGTTGATCCCAAGTTTTGGGTCCATGGTATTAAATTGTTATGGTTTTTGGACCGTGGTATTGTGAAAGGACTAAGGCTATAAAAGAGGAAGGAGATCATTTGGCAAGGGATCATCTAAATTATTGAATATCTGAAAAAGTGCTAGATCTGGAATACTATGATTAGGTTATGGTGCAAATCTGGATCTGAAGGAAGAAGGAACCTGAGCACAAGGAGAAGGATAATTTCTTTTGATTGGTCAAAATCTTAAGGCTTGAATGATAGTATCTTTGTATGATTTTGATCTGTTCTATGTGGCGCTTTCTTGATCTATAAATCTGGTAATCTGGGTAAACTAATATCTGAACATTTGAAGGGGTAAATTATCTTTATAGATCTGTACACAGGTTCAGTAAAGCGAAGGTGCGTATACACGCAATTTCTCTAAGTCAAAAGGGCGTATACGCAGGTTGATCTTAGCACAGAAGTGTATACACGTAGTTTTTGTAAGTCAAAAGTGCATATACGCAGGTTGATATTAGCACATAAGTGTATACACAAAGTTTCTGTAAGTCAAAAGTGCGTATACGCAGGTTGATCTTAACACAGAAGCATATGCATGCAGGTTTCTGAATATTGAAGTAGTGTACGTCTCTTAATTTATGTTCTAACTGCTTCTGTTGATTTTTCCAGTGATCAGGGTTCAGAATTTGGGGTGTGATTACAGTTACTATGATCTGGGTATAGATGTCAGAGAAGTGTTTATTTTGATTCAATCTTGATTGGTGAAAAGGTGATTGGTTGATGCAGAAATACTTGATGTTTGATTGATGTTATTTATGGATCCAGTCTGAAAATTTATGAAACGTGGTCCCTGGAAGAAAGAGAAGGTTGTAGCCTTCTGCAGGTAGCAGCCTGCGTACTAGTATTCAACTAGACAAGAACTAACGGGGTTGTGCTCCCTTCCAGGAGAAGTGGAAAACGAGAGAGGGTTGGAAGCTCTCTGCAGGTACCACCTGCGTATACTAAAGGACTGCCCAGTACGAAATCATTGTAAAAAAAAAGTTTCTAATTAAAAGAAAGATAGAGACAAATTGCAGCAGGTGGTTTTCACCCACATTGGGTTTCCACCTTATATCTTGTGTTCTTGTGTGTGGTTGTCTTCTGCTCTGTTTTACTGTTCCTGGTAACTGTTTATATGATTCTGTTGCATAAATTAATTATCAACATCTATAGAATAAAGTAAATTATAAATCTACCTAGTATATGCGGGTTTCCTTATCTGTAGTTGCGTATATACGCGGGTTCATCTAACTAAAGTAGCGTATATGTTCTAGGTTTGAAAAATAAAATAATTGACTAGATAATACTGATTCACGCCCCCTCTCAGTATTATTTCCAACAATTGGTACCAGAGCAGGTCCTTCAGAAGAAGCTTGATCGCTTGAAGGAAGATCTATCATCATGAGCAACTACGAGAGAGAAGCATCAATCAGGCCACCAATTTTTGATGGGACCAAATTCATCTATTGGAAGGTAAGAGTCACAGCCTATCTTCAATCTCTTGGTACAGAAGTTTCGGATATCATAGATACAGGGTACACTTTTCCATCAGCAACTCCTAGAGATCTGGCTGAGAAGAAGCAGTTTGAAAAAAATTCAACGGATGTCAACACTCTATTAGGATGTCTATCTCAATCAGAATTAGTCAAGGTTATGCAGTATAAAACTGCTAAAGAAATATGGGACAAGATTGTGTTGAGCTATGAAGGAGATGAGCAGGTAAAATGAGCAAACTTTCAAACCCTCAGAATTCAGTATGAAAATCCCAGGATGTACAATGATGAAAGTGTGGCTAACTATTTCCTTCGTATAGATGAGATTGTTAATTGTATGAAAAATTTGGGTGAGGAAATAAAAGTGGTTGTTGTGTTTGAAAAGGTTCTAAGATCTTTGTCTCCTAAGTTTGAATTAAAAGTTTCTGCAATAGAAGAAAAGGAGAATCTACAAAAAATTACCATGTTGCAGCTACACGGAATTCTAACCGCTTATGAAATGAGGAAAGGAGGACCATTAGACAGGAGAGAAGTTGCATTCAAGGCTTCAGGTAAAGGAGATTACTATGAGCTAGGACAAATGTCAGAAGAAGAGTAAGAATCAAACTTTTTCAATAACGTTCAACGAGGTGATAGAAGATTCAGAGGTAAGTTACCCTTCAAATTCTTTTCTTGTGGAAGAGTCGGTCACTATGCTGCCAAGTGTTCTCATAAGCTTGACAAAGGTAAGGAACCTGTTAAATGGAACAAGAAACAGAATGTAAGTAAGAAAAGCTACTAAACTCATGAAGACAGTGATGGACTCTCAAATAGTGATGAAGATGAACGAGGTAATAATTATATACTTTTAATGGCTTTTGAAGATGATGATTTTATGGATGCTATAGATGAAGAAGGTCTTTATGAAGAGATTTCTAAACTCAAAATTTGTTTAGAAGAGAAAAATATGATTATTGATACTCTGCAATTTCAACTGGCTGAAAGGGAAAAACATCATGAAAAGTTAGAATGTGAAATTGTGGGACTTAGAAAAGAGATTGAGAAAACAAAAGCTCTTAATCTTAGATTTGTTAAAGGATCTGAAACTCTAGATGATATTATCAATGTGCAACATTCTCCTCTTATCAAGACAGGTCTGGGATATAATGAAGAAACATCTCAAGCGTACAAACCATCCACCTCCAAAAGTTATCTTGATGCAGCAAGGAGGAGTGAGAAAAGGCCCAATGGAGATCACCAGGTAAATCAGGGACATTTTTCCTCAAGAATGAACAGATATCATCAAGTAAAGCAGGGGCAATCTGCTTCAAGGATAAACAAAATCTACAATAGACCACAGGTAAATCATTCTCAATTTGCCTCAAGAATGAATGCCAATGAAAACTACAATCATTCGGTCCGTGGGGTGGATAATCGCATGAATTTCTTCAATGGCCAATGTTTCTCTTGTCACAACCTTGGTCACAAAGCAACTCAGTGTGTTGCCTACAAAACTATCATGACTAGAGAAACTCAAAAACAAAGGAGTATGACTGGGATCATGAAAAGGACCTACAATAACTTTTCTTCTCTTGAAAATGAAGTAGAATGTCCTATTTGTAATAATTTTGGACATGAAGATTTTGAATGCAGGAGCAGGTTTGGGCAGACAACTTAGAAGGAGCAAGCCTCAAATATAAAAAATATGGAGAATGAAAGAATCACACCCAGAAAGATATGGTATAGCCTTATATGCGGAAGGGTAGGAAAATCAATGGTACATTGACAGTGGATGTTCGAAACATATGATAGGTGATAAAGAAAAACTTTAGTCATATAGTGCCTTGGAGAAGGAGAAGAAAGTCTCATTTGGAAATGACACCCCTGCACTCATAAAAGGTAAAGGTTCTGTTCTTTTAAAAGAAAAGGTCAAAGAAGGAAATGTTATGTATGTTGATGGCTTAAAACATAATCTATTAAGTGTCAGTCAGATGTGCAATCAAGGAACAGAGGTAATATTTCGATCAAATGGATGTAGTGTTCGGGATCTTGATACAAGAGAAACAGTAATCAAAGGCATAAGAACTCCAAGTAATTTATACATATTCAAAGAAGGACAACAACAATGCGATCTGAGCAAGAATGATGAACACTAGCTATGGCACCAGAGGTTGGGGCATCTAAACTTCTCACAGATAAGGAAAGCATGCAAATACTAGGCAGTTCGTGCTCTTCCAGACATCAAAATTCCATACAATACAATATGCAAGTCATGTCAGTTTGGTAAGAAAACCAGAACTAACTTCCCTGAGAAGGAAGGATCAGCTAGCAGGCCACTTGAGCTCGTCCATACTGATGTATGTGGTCCGTCTAGGAAAAAGTCACCTCGAGGAGAAGAATACTTTATATTATTCATTGATGACTATTCAAGGATAGTTTGGATAGGACTTATGAAGCACAAAGATGAAGCCTTTGAAAAATTCAAATCCTTCAAATCTTTGGTTGAAAACGAATCAGAACACAAAATTAAATGCCTCAGGTCTGATAGAGGTGGGGAGTTTACCTCAAATGAATTTTTTGATTTTTGTGAAGAACATGGAATAAGAAGAGAATTCTCTACAGCTAGGACTCCTCAGCAAAATGGAGTAGTGGAAAGGATGAACAAAACAGTTCAACAAATGGCTCATGCTATGTTTGATGGGTCTGGAACTCCCGCAACTTTCTAGGGTGAAGCTACATTTGCTGCAGTTGTTATTCTCAAGAAAACAAATGTCCGGGTGAACAACACTCAAACCCCTCATGAGCTCTGGTATGGTGAGACTCCTTCGGTAAAATATTTCAAAAATTTTGGAAGCAAATGCTATATCAAAAATATTGATGAACATCTTGGCAAGTTTGAACCTAGAGCAGATGAAGGCGTTCTCCTTGGTTACTCTCCCCACAGAAAAGCATACAAGTCTTATAATAAAAGGCTTGGAAAAGTTGTTGAAAGTATTGATGTAGTGGTTGATGAAGAAGAAAACACTCCTAGGCAGGTAAGATCTAAAGATTTCGAAGATGATGAGGACTATCCACCAACATCAAATCAGATTCATGATGAAGAAGAAACCTATGAAGAAGAAACCCATGAGGAGCGTGAAGAACAAATAAGGATAAAAGAAAAGACTCCATCCAGATACGTCCAAAAGAATCATCCATAAACTCAAATTTTGGGGCAGAAAGAGGCAGGTATACAAACAAGAAGAATAATTGCAGAAGCTTCAAGCTATTTGGCATTACTTTCTTCCACTGAACCACAAAATGTAAGAGAGTCATGCAAGGATGAACGTTGGGTCAAAGCAATGGATGAAGAACTTCAGTAGATCGAAAAGAATAACACTTGGGAGTTGGCTCCTAGACCAAAAAATAAGAATGTCATAGGGACAAAATGGATGTTCAAAAACAAGTTGAATGAAAATGGGGAAGTGATTAGAAACAAGGCCAGACTTGTTTGTAAAGGGTATGCACAACAAGGAGGAATAGACTTTGAAGAAACTTTTGCTCCTGTTGCTAGACTTGAGGCCATTAGAATGTTCCTTGCTCTCTCTAGCTTTTAGAAGTTCAGAGTATTTCAAATGGATGTGAAATCAACCTTTCTTAATGGAGACTTAGAAGAAGAAGTGTACATTGAGCAGCCAGATGGATTCATCCTTGGTTATGATCCAAATCTTGTATGCAAACTAAAGAAGGCTCTCTATGGTCTCAAACAGGGTCCAAGGGCTTGGTACTATCATCTGGATAAATACCTTCATCAACAAGGTTTTTCAAAAGGATCAGCAGATAGCAATCTTTATATAAAAATTGAAAATAACAAATTGCTAATACTTGTTGTGTATGTAGATGATATCATCTTTGGTAGCAATGAAGAACATATGAGTCAAAACCTTGTCTTGGTAATGCAGAAGGAATTCGAAATGTCATTGCTTGGAGAACTGACATATTTTCTTGGTTTACAAATCCAACAAAATAAATGCGGTATCTTTTTATCTCAAACCAAGTACCTCAAGCAGATCTTGAAGAAGTATGGCATGGAAGATTCGAAACCAATATGTACTCCTATGGTCACATGATGCAGCCTCAGTGCAAATGATGAATCAGCAGCAGTGCATCACCAACCTATAGATCCATGATTAGAAGTCTGCTCTATTTAATAGGTACCCGACTAGACATCATGCATGCAGCAGGAATGGTTGGAATATTTCAGGAAAATCCTAAGGAAACTCATCTTCAAGCAGTAAAGAGAATTTTCAAGTATCTTCAAGGAACTCAAAACTATGGCCTATGGTATCCTATAGATGAGGATCTCACTCTTCATGCTTATACAGATGGAGATTGGGCTGGAAGTGTGGATGACAGAAAAAGCACTAGTGGCGGTGCATTCTTTATGGGTTCCATATTAGTATCTTGGTTCAGCAAGAAACAGAGTTCTATTGCATTATCTATAGCTGAAGCAGAATATGTGGCTGCTGCATCCTGTTGCACCCAACTCCTTTGGATGATGCAAACCTTGTAGGATTATCAAATCACTTGTACTCCACCTGTCTCCATCTTATGTGATAATACAAGTGCAATCAGCGTTTCGAAGAATCCAGTCGTGCATTCAAAAACCAAGCACATACATATCAAATATCATTTTCTTCGGGAACAAGTGCTGGAACAAAAAGTCAAGTTGGAGTATGTTCCCTCTAAGGAACAAGTTGCTGATATACTCACCAAACCACTACCCAGGGAAACATTTGAATACCTCAGACAGAAGCTGGGAGTAGTTGATGCTTCATCCTGCTATTGAAACTTGTATGTTTCAGAGAAAAGTTGTTGTACACGAGTTGGATAAGGAGGATCCACATACATACGCTGGTTTATGCAGATATAGTCGCGTATATGGAGGTTTGAAGGATATCACTATGGACAGACTCTGGTTGAAGATAGTCTGATATGGGTCTGACAGAGACCATCTGGCACAGGTTCAGGGGGAGCAGATAATCTTCTAATGATGCATTATTGGCATTACCTTAGAAGCTTTTGGTTCAAATTCTCAGCTGTTGTTGGTTTCAGGTAAAACACATGCAGAGGAAGAACATAAAGAAAACATGGTTGCTGATCTATAGAGTGATTGACAGATGCTGCTGATATCAGTCATTAGTGACTTTCATAAGTCTTGCTATTTCGTCTCTATGTCATGTATATCATTTATTGTCAAGGTCATGTAATGGCCTATTTTGGTTTCCCCACTATGCCTGGGATGAATGATGTAATGTACTTGGTTGTCTTATGTAAATTTCTGGTGTATCCCCACTTGGTTGGGTGATGGATGTATGTATAGAGTCTTTTGGTGATAGGAAGGTCTTTTATGATATATATAAGTCATGGTTCTTCTTTAAGAACATATTTTTGCAGATCTTGCCTATATTCAGGGGGATCATGTTCAGCACAGCAGAGTAGAGATTTTGGCATGTACTGAGGGGGAGCACAACCCTTTTCCCTTGATGTCAAAGGGGGAGAATGGCTTTGAGGATCTTGGGGTTTCCATCAAGTCCAAAGGGGGAGATTGTTGGAATTATGGCACAGGTTTGGCGTTATGGCACTGGTGTTGTCCTTGATGGCAACTCACTCTGGTGGAAGATCACAGTTTAGGCACTCAGAAAGAAGAAAAAGACATATACGCAGGTTCACTTTGACGAAGCCGCGTATACACGCGGGTTGGACGTTCCCAAGGCGCGTATGCATATACATGCACTTTCATGCAAGGAAAAGCACATACATGTGGGAGAACTTATTTTTGGTCTGTGGTATTTAGTCCTTGGTATTTGAACCCATGGTTTTGGGCCATGGTATCTCGTCATAAGTGTTGATACCAAGTATTGGGTCCATGGTATTGAATTGTTATGGTTTTTGGACCGTGGTATTGTGAAAGGCCTAATGCTATAAAGAGGAAGGAGATCATTTGGCAAGGGATCATCTGAATTATTGAATATTTGAAAAAGTGCTAGATTTGGAATATTGTGATTGGGTTATGGTGCAGATCTGGATCTGAAGGAAGAAGGAACCTGAGTGCAAGGTGAAGGATAAGTTCTTTTGATGGGTCAAAATCTTAAGGCTTGAATGATAGTATCTTTGTATGATTTTGATCTGTTCTATGTGGCGCTTGCTTGATCTATAAATCTGGTAATCTGGGTAAACTAATATCTGAACATTTGAAGGGGTAAATTATCTTTATAGATCTGTACACAGGTTTAGTAAAGCGAAGGCACGTATACACGTAGTTTATGTAAGTCAAAAGGGCGTATTCGCAGGTTGATCTTAGCACAGAAGCATATACACGTAGTTTCTGTAAGTCAAAAGTGTGTATACGCAGGTTGATATTAGCACATAAGCGTATACAGGCAGTTTTTGTAAGTCAAAAGTGCATATACGCAGGTTGATCTTAACACAGAAGCGTATGCATGCAGGTTTCTAAATATTGAAGTAGCGTACGTCTCTTAATTTATGTTCTAGCTGATTTTGTTGATTTTTGCAGTGATCAGGGTTCAAAATTTGGGGTGTGATTACAGTTACTATGATCTGGGTACAATTGTCAGAGAAGTGTTTATTTTGATTCAGTCTTGATTGGTGAAAAGGTGATTGGATGATGGAAAATTTCTTGATGTTTGATTGATGTTATTTGTGGATCGAGTCTGAAAATTTATGAAACATGGTCCCTAGAAGAAAGAGAAGGTTGTAGCCTTCTGCAGGTAGTAGCCTGCATACTATTATCTCAACTAGTACAAGAACTAAGGGGGTTGCAGCTCCCTTCCAAGAGAAGCTGGAAAAAGAGAGAGGGTTGTAGCTCTCTGCAGGTAGTAGCCTACGTACTGGTAAGGGACTGGACCAGTTCAGAATCATTGTAAAAATAAGTTTCTAATTAAAAGAAGATAGAGACGAATTGCAGTAGGTGGTTTTCACCCACATTGGGTTTCCACCTTATATCTTGTGTTCTTGTGTGTGGTTGTCTTCTGCTTTGTTTTACTGTTCCTGGTAACTGTTTATATGACTCTGTTGCATAAATTAATGATCAAAATCTGTAGAATAAAGTAAATTATAAATATGCCTAGTATACGCGGGTTTCCTTATCTATAGTTGTCTATATATGCAGGTTCATCTAACTGAAGTAGCGTATATGTTCTGGGTTTGAAAAAGAAAATAATTGACCAGATAATACTGATTCAGCCCCCCCTCTCAGTATTATTTCCAACACAATCTAGTTCATAAAAAATTACCTGATTGCATTTTCACTTGATTAGGATAGGCATTTTATAGATTTACTAACTCACTAGTTCTCGAATTTCTATATTTTTGACTAGTAATATTCTGTTATTTTTTAACATGGGTTAACAAAGATCTTTTTCAGTGATTCCACTTGGAATGGGGACCTAAGATATCCTAGTCAATAAAAAAAATTGTCCCATCAAATTTGGATTTGATTTTCTTGGTCATTAGATGAATTATAATTTCGTACAATAAATCTATAACATCCTATAGTAAAGCAGGGGATCCTGTAGGAGAACTAGTACATTTTGTAGGAATTCCTATAGCAGCCTGTTTTGACCCTGAATTGAGAAACGTTATCATTGAA
Source organism: Pinus taeda (assembly GCA_000404065.3). Lineage (NCBI taxonomy): Eukaryota > Viridiplantae > Streptophyta > Pinopsida > Pinales > Pinaceae > Pinus > Pinus taeda. Next base: position 68,360 of record APFE031267174.1, on the reverse strand, counting down.
GTTGGGATTAGACCCCTACTTTACCTCCAATCCATCAAAATCATTGTACCCCTCTTCCTCCACACCTATCTCCCCTGCCAAAGATCAAGGAAAGATTAGAATTTGATTTATAAAGCAAAAAGATTAAAAAGAATGAGTTCTTTTATTTTTACACATGCACACAGTAGTTAGTACTCTTGATCAGATTACATGATTAGATTAGTTATGACATCACATTTGAAAAATAGGGTTAAAATAGTGTTCGTTTGCAAGTAAAGTGTGTTAATAAGTAAATAGAGGATTTCATGTTAAATTGAGTCTTTCATTCCTGCAAATAGGCAGCATTTCTTTTCTTTCATGACATCAAAGGAAGGACACATTGTATGTTGCACATATAGTGTCGATACCTCTTAAGTTTGTACAAACCCCGAGTTGATAATTAAATTTGGTCACCTTGGGAGTTGCAACATTTTTGTTGCAATACCGAGGATCATCACTTTTTGGTGTTGTCGTCGGGGAGGTGTCAAAGTATGCATTGTTTTCTTCCCTAGTTGATTCATTTCTTTTCACTTTTTTCAAAAACAAGAAAACAATCTCGTTAGGCACATTTCATTTCAAATCATTACATTAGTGTTTTCATTCAATCATAAAAAATAAAAATAAAATAAAATCTCCAACACCAATCCACCCCCCATTTGATCACATGGTCTAGTAAAATCCACATCATGATTCAATTTTGCAGGCAGAAGAACAAGATGACAAGGAATGTAGAAGAAATGGAAGGAGATGATGTGAATGAGGAATATGCTCTCGGATTTTCCATTCAAGATATGACATATTTTCTTCCAAAATTTCATGGTCTAAGGTAAGAGGATCTGGAAACCTTCCTCGAATTTGAAATTGTTTGTAGATCTTATGGTTACTTATTAAAAACTCAATAAATGAGATTGTTTTTGGCAACATTAGAGGATAGAACTCTTAGATGCTTCATGAGTTTAGGGAGTAATTTAATAAGATCATGGAATGATATGCAAAATATATTTCTAGAAAAATATAAAGATCCCGGTCTTAAGGAATAAATATTTAGAATGAATCAAAGAGAATATGAGAGCCTTGAGGATGTAATAGAGAGGTTCATGTATAATGTTAAGAGGGAAAAACTACATAATTTAGGATTTGACACACTAAAAACCCTCCTACTTATGGATGAGTGGATTTATCTCCTTCATCTCATGAGTAGAGGTGATGTATACCAATTATGATTTGAAGGAATTTGTGAAACATGAAAACACATATCAAGAGTAGGTAAATCAGCATCAAGATCGGTAAGTCAAGCTAAACTTGGAAATTTGTTTGATGATTTTAAAATAGAAATTCTTAGCAATCTAACCAAACAAGTAGAAATTTTAATAATGCAAGATGAAAAAAATAATATGTTTATATTTTTGTTGTCCATGCAGAATCACATGATGTTAAACATTGTCCAACATTACCGAGGTTGAAGGAAGTTTACCAAGAAGAAAATGGAGAATGCCAATTCCCAACGAAACTATCTTATGTAGCTTCAAGAGGACCATGTCAGCCTAGTCAACCCAGTATGATGCAAGAGCCTAATTCATAATTTCACGGTTATGCATATCCACCTCAAAGTAATTGGAACACACCGTTTCCTTGGAAATACTGGCCATCTCAACCCCAAAACCAATTTTGGCAACACAATTGGCAAGGAACTTATGGGAGCCATCCACAATATCCTCAATATTATCCTCAATATCCTTCATACCCAACGCCATGTTATCCTTATCATTCACCTCCACCATAACCAAAACCCCAACCACATCCATCTCAAATATAAACTCCCACTCAACTACCTGTACCACCATTTCCAAACCCACACATTGAAGTAGCTCAGCCCACTTACAATGTTGAGGTACAACACATCCAAACGTCTCCTCTTGAGCTCAATGGTATTCACCATAGCTCAGGAAGAGTATTGTAAAAAAAATATTATCTTGATATCATTGAAGGACCACATCCGGAAGAAGAAGATCTGACTGAGAAGACCAAAGAATCATGGGTTGCACTTGATGAAGAGTATACATCAAAATGATAGACTGAGAAAGCTCCCTCATGGTTACCATCAAATCCTCCATGTATTCAAGACAATAAGAAAAAAGAGGAAGATTTGAAGGTCATAGTAGAAGAAGATAGGAAGAATGATCCAGATAAGAAATCAAACCAAGGGCATGAAAGTTATATTGAGGTTTGGTTCCACACGGTCACTAAGTTGCAGCAATGCTCTCTTCTGCAATTGCACTTGATATCCTCAAAGTCAAAGAATTTGATCACTCAAATCTAGGTACATGTCAAAGCATACATTTCAAGTCTTCACATCATTTTTTCTGTTATCTTGATGTGTACATGGTTCCATTGGAAGTATTCTTATACTTGAAAGTGATTTTATTTTTCAAGTAGGGTAGGGTAGAAAAAAATGAAAAAAAAGAAAAAAAGAAAAGAAAAAACTCAATTCAAAACCTCCTTGAAGGTGCTTCAGATTGGTTCATTGATTGAAAGCCTCCATGAGGTGGTCAATGGGTTGGAAAGAAAGAAAAATAGAAAAAAAAAGATCTAGGTGAAAACCTCCTTTGAGGTGCCCAAGTAGACCTACTAGTTGAAAACGTTCTTGAGGTGGCTAGTAGGCCTAGAAGAAAAAAAAAGGAAAAAATAAAAAAATCCTTGCACCATGTATCTATTTGATGAACGTAGGTGAAATCCAACATCTACAAGTAACAAAAACAAGTTTCCCGCAAAGAAAGAAAAAAGTAGGTCAAACCTAGTGAAAAGAAGTCAAATTTTGACTTTATCCTCCTTTAATCAAATGCTCCAATAAGGCCAAGGCCATGCCAATACATCAACCTCATCTATTTCCACCATCCATCCATCATTCTCAACATTTTCCCATTCAATTTCCTTATTGTCCTAAAAGCCTACAAAAAGCCTCTATTTTACTACAGGAAACAAAAATACATAGAGCGGAAATTTATTTTTACCATAACTTGAAAACCATGCATCCATTTAATTACATGTTTCATGGAGAAGTGAATAATGATAATCGAAACATGCTAAGAAAGATTCAGGTCAATCCATCCTACTGTTTGGGAGATATAGACAAAACAATTCTACTACAAGAGGCTATCTTGAATTACTACAGGAGTTTCCTGTAGTACTACAAGAAGTTCAAGAAATATACAGGAAAGGAAATCCGATGGAAAAATTATGATGCAGGCCTATTTTGGGATAGGAAAAAGGGATATTGACTTCACCACATCTCAGCCAACACCCATCATGACCATGTCACTCTACACCCAAACCTTCCACTCATTCCAATACATATTTACCCTCCAACAGAGAAAGGACACAAACATTAAAAAAAAAGGGCAGGTACAACAACCTATTTGGAAGTAACGGTAGGCTCCAAGCCTAACCTTCAACACCATGATTGAAAGAGGAGAAGCATAACTACAAGCATATTCAAAATCCTCTAGAGCTCAACAACAATAGAGGAAGCCATCACCTACACATCAACAAGAAGACAACCCATTAGTAAAATAAAATCAACAAAAAAGAAAAGGGCAGTCAAGAAGATGTACCTGAGTCATGAGAAGCACAACAACATCAACTCAACAGCAACATGCATGTGCATCCAACAACCATCAGGTAGGTATAGGTATGTAATATTCTTGACCTCTTCTCTTGAGCATATTATGTTGGCATTATGATACAGGTGTTGTCATTGATGGCAACTCACTCAGATAAAAGATCATGGTGTAGCATGTTAACAACAAATAATTACAGATCGGACTAAAAAAAATGAAGAAAGAGAGATATATGCAGGTTCAACTTGAGCAATATGCGTATACACGCAGGTTCACTGAACACAAGTAGCATATACGTACACACCCACTTTCACAGAAAGAAAAACCTCTATATGTTGGAAAACTATGTTTTTGGTCAGAGGTATTTGGTCCAAGGTATTTTGATCCATGGTATTGGTCCAAGGTATTTGGTCCGAGGTATTGACCCTAGGTGTTTGGTCCAAGGTATTAGTCTTAAGTGGTTTTGATCAATGGTATTGAGAAAGGCCTAAAACTATATAAGGAGGAGAAGATCATTAGGCCAAGGTGTGCAAGTATCAAATATCTGATGAAGTGTGAGATCTAGTATGCAAGTTATTGGCTTATGGTGCTTTGCCTGATCTGAACCAAGGATCAACCTTAGCGGTTGATCAGAGATAAGATCTAATGATGGATTGGGATCTTATGGCTTGAAATGAATTATCATTATATGGTTTGATCATGTATAGTCTAGATCTGAATACTGACGCATGTGTTATTGTATAAATGTTGTGATCTGGGTATAACTGAAGTCTGGAATAGCTACAAAATTATGAATTAATATTTACATATGTGTATGCTAGTTCACTTTGATAAAAGCACATATACACGTAGGTTCAACACACGGAAGTAGCGTAAACCTTATAAAGTATGTTTAGGTTGTTTCTATTTGCTGTTGCAGAGTTCTGGGTTCTGATTTGGGTTCTGGTGACTGTATTCTAGTGACAGTGTTCTGAATGATCAAATTCAGGTTATGATGATTGAGTTTCAGTGATTGGTTGATGCAGATGTACTTGATGACCGTATTGTAGTTATGATGTTGTTGATGGGTCCAATATGAAAATTGAATGAAACGTGGTCTTTAGATTGTGGTTTTGTGTTCCAGGAGTATCCAGTTTGGAAATTCATGAAACGTGGTCCCTCATAGAAGAGTGAAATTTTTTGTAGGTTAGCACCTACGTACTAGTAAACATATTAGCTAGTACAAGAGCTAAGCGGTTGTAGCTCCCTTCTAGTAGTAGTTGGAGAACGAGAGAAGGTTGTAGCCTTCTGTAGGTGGGTGCCTACATACTAGTATGAGTCTGCACCAGTACGAGATTGTAAACAGATTTTCTTATTATTAAAAGAAGATAGAGATGACAGCAAGAGTTGGTTTTTACCCACATTGGGTTTCCACCTTATATCTTGGTGTTTATGTGTGTTTCTTATGTGTGATGCTTTATTCTGCTTTTACTGCACTATCCAATAAATTTCTAATATACTGATTAAAGTTCAATACATGATAAATTGTCTAAATCAAAAGTTCTTTGCATATACGCTAGTTGCTTTAACTACAATCACGTGTACATGCTAATTCACTTAGCTGAAGTAGCGTATAAAAATCCATTTGGGAAATTAAATTATTGATCTAAAAATACTAATTCAACCCCCTCTCAATATTATATCCCACAAATGGTATCGGAGCAGGTCCTTTAGAAGAAGCTTGATCATTTGAAGAGAGATCCATCATCATGAGTAATCAAGAAAGCAGGGGATCCATCAAATTGCCAAACTTTGATGGGAGAAACTTTGTTTATTGGAAAATAAGAACCACAACCTATCTACAATCACTTGGAAGATGTCTGGGAGATTGTGGAAGGAGAATATACATTTCCAACAACAATTCCTATATACGGCAGGTAAGAAGCAATATGAAACCAATGTTAGAGCTGTCAATACCTTATTGGGAAGTTTGTCACAATAAGAGTTTGTCAAAGTCATGCAGCTCAAATCAGCCAAAGAAATATGGGAAAATCGTTCTGAGCTATGAAGGAGGCTCTTAGGTAAAACGTTCTAAACTTCAAACTCTTAGAATTTAGTATGAAACTCTTAAGATGCATAGTGATGAAGGTATAACTAGTTACTTCCTACGTATATATGAGGTTGTTAGTTGTATGAAGAATCTAGGTGAAGATATAAAGGAAGTTACCTTAATTGAGAAAGTTTTGAGATCCTTGTTTGCAAAATTTGAATCAAAAGTATCTGCCATAGAAGAAAAATAGGATCTGCAGACTATCACTATGACACAGCTTCACAGAATCTTAACTGCCTTTGAGATGAGAAAAGGAGGTCCATCAGATATGGGAGAATCCGCATTTAAATCTTCAACAAAAAGAAAGGAAGAACACAATGAATTAGGACATATTTTAGAAGAAGAAGATGAGGTAAACTTTGTCAAGAAACTTCAACGGGGTTTCTGAAGATTTAGAGGTAAGCTACCCTTGAAAGGCTTTGCCTGTGGCAGAGTCGGTCATTATGATGCCAAATGTACTCATAAATATGAAAAAGGGAAGGAAGATGAAAAATGGAATAGAAAACAAGTTGTAAATAAAACAAGTTACTATACGCATGAAGATAGTGATGGTTTATCAAATAGTGATGAAAAAAATGTAAACTTTGAAATGGGAACTATAAACACAAAATGGGAAATCTAGCCAAAAAACCCCAAAAGAACATGAAAAATAGTGTTAAAAACGAAAAGTGTTGATGCTGAAATATCAATTTTTTTTTCTAGGGTAAAATTTCAACATGTTTTAAAAATGGCTGCTGAAACAAATTTTTTGTGCAAAAATTGTGCAAAAAACACCCTCAAAATGAAAAGTGTTGATTTTGCAATAACATTTTTTTTTCTAGGGTAAATTTTCAACATGTTTTAAAAATGGTAGTGAAAACCAATTTTTTGTGCAAAAATTGTGCAAAAAACACCCTCAAAACGAAAAGTGTTAATGCCCGAATAACACTTTTTTTTTCTAGGTTAAATTTTTAACATTTTGAAATAATGATGTAAAATATTTTATCATGACTCCATAAAACATTAAAATTTCAAAAGAATAATGAAAACAAAAAATTAAAATTAAAACAAAAATTAAAACAATGAAAAATAAAAAAAAAAAAATAAAAAATAAAAATTAATATTAAAAAAAATATCATAAAAGTCAAAAAAATAAATTAACCTATAAAATATAAGAATTAAAAAAATAATGTATAAGAAATAAAGAAAAGAAAAAACATTTTTCAAAATAAATAACATTTTTTTTTAATCTCGTAAATCATAAAAAAAATTGGAAAAAAAAAAACAACAACAAAATTTAAAAAAACTATAAAATTTAAGTAAAAATAGGAAATTTTTAAAAAGCATTAACAAAAACTAAAAATAAAAATAAACAAACTAGAATAAAAAATAGAACTAACAAATATACATAAAATTACAAAACATTTAAAATTTATTTTTATTTTAAAAAACATAATATATAAAATTTATTTATATTAAAAAAAATTATCGGCCACCTATGGGGGTGGTTATACAATTGTGAGAATTGGATAGCCACTTCCCGACCACCTGCGGGGGCGCAGCCCTGGGCAGCGGAGCTGCTCGCAGCTCTGTTGCCCCCCACGGGCAGTCGGGCGGTAGCTATCCAATTCTGAGAATTGGATATCCACCCCCACGGGTGGTCGGGTAGTGGTTATCGAATTCTGAGAGTCAAATAGTCGTTGCCCAGTCATCCATGGTGGCGTGGCCCTAGGCGGCGGAGCTGCATGCAGGTGATCTGGTGGTGGCTGTCTCATTGTTGGAATCAGATAACCACTGGTTGGCCGCCCGTCGGGTGGCTATCCAATTCTCGAAATTGGATAGCCACTGCATGGCCACCCATGGGGGCACGACCCTGGGTGGTGGGGCTGCGTGCATATATGTTTTTTAAACTTCTAATCATAAATATACGTTTTTTAAAGTTCTAAATGTTTTTTATTTTTTTATTTTTAAACAGTTATTTTTTTAAATCCAATATATATATATATATATAATATATATAATATATACTATATATATAATATATATATATATATATATATATATAATACATTTAAAATTTTAAAATGTTTTTAGTCTTTTTCTATTTTAAAATATATTATTTTTTAAATTTTAATGTTTTTGTTTTTTTTTTGTTAATTTGTGTATATTTTGGTTTTTTTATGTTTCGAATCTTGATTTTAATAGTTTTTAGTTTTTTTTTCCAATTTTTTTTAATCTAGTTTGTTTTCAATTTTACTTTATTTTTGTAGTTCTTTTGTTAACACTTTTTTAAATTTTTGCATTTTTTAGTTACTTAGTTTTATATTTTTATTTTTCCAAATCTTTTTATGGTTGACGAGATAATTTTTGTTTTTTTACATTTTTTATTTTTATTTTTGTCTTTTTTATATTTGTTTTTTTTTTATGTCAAAAACATTTTGACATAAAAAAATTTAAATGTAAAAAATTGTAACATTTAGAAAAATATCCACACTTAATATATTAAAAATTTAAAGTGTCAAAAATTGTTAAATTTAGAAAATAATTATTTACATTTCATACATCAAAAAATTTAAAGTCAAAAAATAGGTCTTTTAAAAAAATGGCCTAATGCAGAATCACCATTTTTTTAAATTAGCATGCAAATCACTAACATTCTAAAACGTAATGTACATAAAAAAATTAAAGTGCCAAAAACTCTGCTCTAAAAAAAATATGTGTGTTTCGCATCGCCCCTTTTCAAAATCGGATCCTTTTCTGCTATCTCTATGAAATGGGTAATAGTATCAATTTTCATTTCAAAGTTTACATTGTTTGAAGATGAAATAGTAATGACTATAGACTTCTAATGGCTTACGATGATTATAATTTTTGGGATGTTTTAGAAGAAGACGACCTTCATGAAGAAAAATCTAAACTCAAAATCTATTTAGAAGAAAAGAATATGATTATAGATAACTTGACATACCAACTTGCTGAAAAAGAAAAAGACAATGAAAAACTAGAATGTGAAATTGTGGGTATAAGAAAGGATCTTGAAAAAATGAAATGTATCAATCTTAGTTTTGATAAAGGATCAGAAACTTTAGATGATATTATCAAAGTGCAGTGTTCTCCTCTAAGAAAGACAAGTCTTGGATATACTGAAGAAGCATCTCAACCATAGAAGCCGTCAACCTCCACTAAAAGTTATATTCATGCAACAAAGAGTAGTGAGCAATATGACAATCGTCAACAAAGGCATAAAGCAGATCACCAGGTAAATCAAACTCAATTTATTCCAAGGATGAATAGAAGCCGCAACCAATCTCAGGTAAATCATACTCAATTTTCTCCAAAGATGAATATCAATAGAAACTACAATCGCTAGGTCAATAGATTCGATAGTCGCAGGAACTTCTTTAATGGGAAATGTTTTTCATGTCATAATTTTGGACACAAAGCTGCTCAATATGTTGCTTATAAAACCATCGTGACTAGAGAAGCACGAAATAAAAGGAATGTAATAGGGGTCAAGAAAATTTCCTATATAACTTTTCTCTTCTTGAAAATGAAATAGAATTCTCAATCTGTAACAACATTGGTCATGAATAACTTGAATGCAAGAGAAAATTTTGGTAATCATCTCAAAAGGAGCAAGCTCCATTAAATCCCAAGATATGGAGAAGGAAAGAATCTCATTCAGAAAGATGTGGTATAGCCTTGTATGCAGAAGGACAAGAAAATCAGTGGTACATCGACAGTGGAAGCTCAAAACACATGATAGGTGACAAAGAAAAATTTCACTCATATAATGCCTTAGAAAAGGAAAAGAATGTCTCATTTGGAAACGACACTCCTGCTATCATAAAAGGTAAAGGATCTATTTTCTTGAACGAAAGGTTAAAGCTAGAAATGTTACGTATGTAGATGGTTTAAAGCATAACCTGTTGAGTTTCAGTCAAATGTGTGATCAAGGAAATGATGTGGTGTTTCGATCAAACGGATGTGTTGTTCGTGAACTTGATACAGGGGAGATCGTGATCAAAGGTACAAGAAATCAAAACAACTTATACATACTCAAGGGAGGACAACGACAGTGTTATCTAAGCAAAAATGATGAAAACTAGTTGTGGCATAGAATATTGGGACATCTAAGATTTTCTCAAATAAGAAAAGCATGTAGATTCAAGGATGTTTGTGATCTTCGAGGTATCAGCATCCCTGAAAATACAATATGCAAACCATGTCAATTCGGCAAGCAAACCAGAGCTCAGTTCATTGAAAAAGAAGGGTCGACTAGTAACCTCTTGAAGTTGTTCATACTGATTTATGTGGACCGTTAAAGAAAAAGTCACCTCGTGGAGAAGAATACTTTCTTTTTTTCATTGATGATTTTTCTAGAATGTGTTGGATAGGTCTGATAAAGCATAAAGATGAAGCATTTGAAAAGTTCCAAGACTTAAAAGCTTTGGTTGAAAATGAACCAGATCGAAAAATCAAATGCCTCAAATCTAATCGAGGATGAATTCTTTAACTTTTGTGAACAACATGGAATAAAAAGGCAATTCTCCACCGCAAGGACTCCTCAACAAAATGGAGTGGTAGAAAGAATGAACAAAACTATTCAACAAATGGGTCGAGCTATGCTAGATGAATCTAGAACTCCTGGAACTTTCTGGAGTGAAGCTACATTCGCCACCGTAACTATTCTCAACCAAGAAAATGTTCAGGTAAATAGCACTCAAACTCCACATGAACATTGGTATGGTAAGACTCCTACTGTAAAATACATTAAATTTTTTGGAAGAAAATGTTATATCAAAAGGGCTAATGAAAAACATGGTAAGATTGAGCCCAGAGCAGATGAAGGTATTCTTCTTGGTTAGTCTTCCCGAATTAAAGGATATAAATGTTATAATAAAAGACTTGGGAAAATCGTTGAAAGTATTGATGTTGTAGTTGATGAAGCATGCAAAAATATAAAACAAAAACAAAAACAGAAGATCATGGCAATGAAGAAGATGGGGAGTATTTTCCCACATCAAATCACGATGATATTGAAGAAGAAACCAATGAAGCACTAGAAGAAGAGATAACGGTAGAAGAAAAGACTCTGTCTAGGTATGTTGAGAAAAATCATCTAGAAACTCAAATTTTAGGGGAAAAAGAATAATATTTGGGAATTAGTTCTTAGACCTCATGATAAAAATATTATAGTAACTAAATGGATATTCAAAAACAAGCTCAATGAAAATGGAGAAGTCATTAGAAACAAGGCAAAACTTTTTTGTAAAGCGTATGCTCAATAAGAAGGTATAGATTTTGAAGAAACTTTTGCACCTGTTACTAGACTTGAAGCCATAAGGATGTTTCTTGCTCTTTCTAGATTTTAGAAATTCAAAGTATACCAAATGGATGTAAAATTTTCTTTCCTTAATGGAAATTTAGAAGAAGAAGTTTACATTGAACAACCAGAAGGATTCATTCTTGGAAATGATGCAAAACTTGTATGAAGACTCAAAAAGGCTTTCTATGGTCTGAAACAAGTTCCAAGGGTCTAGTATTACCGTCTTGACTAATATCTACACCAACAAGGTTCTTCAAAAGTTTCAGCAGATCGCAATCTATATACAAAGCTTGACACTGATAAATTGCTAATTATTGTTGTTTATGTTGATGATATCATTTTTGGTAGCAATGAAGAATCCATGAATCAGAATTTTTCTTCAGTAATGCAACAAGAATTTGAAATGTCCTTGCTTGGTGAACTTACCTATTTTCTTGGTCTACAAGTTCAAAAAAATAAAGATGGTATTTTTATTTCTCAAACTAAATATCTCAACCAACTTATTGATTTGTGATTGGCAGTCTTATTTATCTAACAGCTACCCGACCTGACGTCATGCATGAAGTAGAAATAGTTGGAAGATTCGAAGCAAATCCAAAGGAATCACACCTTTAAGCAGTCAAAAGAATTTTCAAATGTCTTCAAGGAACACAGAACTTTGGTTTATGGTATCCTAGAGATATGGATCTCACTCTTCATGCATATATAGATGCAGATTGGGCAGGAAGTATTGATGATAGAAAAAGCACTAGTGGTGGTGCATTATATATGGGTTCTAGGTTAGTGTCTTGGTTCAGCAAGAAATAAATTTCAATTGTGCTATCTATAGCTGATGCGGAATATGTGGTTGTTGCATCTTGCTGCACACAAATACTTTGGATGATGCAAACCTTGCAAGACATTCAAATCAAATGTACTCCAACCATCTCCATTCTATGTGATAATACAAGTGCCATCAATATTTCAAAGAATCTAGACATGCACTCCACGACCAAGCACATACCCATAAAATACCATTTTCTACGTGAACAAGTGCTTGAACAAAAGGTCAAATTGGAGTATGTTCCCTCCAAAGAATAAGTTGTTGATATATTCGCTAAACCACTGCCTAGAAAGACATTTGAATATCTCAGACAAAAGTTGGGAGTAGTTGTTGGATCATCCTGCTGTTAAATCCAAACGTTTCAAAGAAGGGTTGTTATACGTATCTTTCATGAAGTATATTCACGTACAGACGCATATTTCTATGGGTAAAGGAGCATATATGTGTTTCAAAAAAGGAAAATAGTGGGGCAGGATCAGATATGGGAGCTCTAATTGATGTTGATGATTAATGTCTATATGCTCTGTTCATTAAATTTATCTAACTAGAAAAGATGCGTTGATGATTGACCTCCTAACAATGCATAGATAGCACAGGTTCAGGGGGAGCGTTAGCCTTCACATACATTCAACATTGTTTACATTATGTTTGTTGAGTACAACTATGGCTTCAAATATTTATACCATTTGTTACTCAAGTCATGTAAAAGTCTATGAAGTGATATGTCTTCTCATACATTTGAATGAGTCTTCTTGGAAAAATGATGTAATTTGTATCCCCACTTTACATGGGATGGATGATGTAATATTTCTTGTTTCTGTCATGTATAAACATTTGGTATATCCCCATTCGGTTGGAAGATGGATATATGTACGAGTCAATGCTGATAGGAAGGTAATCCTCAAATAGTTGAGTTATAGAGTCATGTTATTCCTTTAGAAAATATTTGTTTGCAAACTCTGCTTGTACTCAAGAAGAGCATGGATGTTTTTAGTAGATCTCAACATGTACAAAATTGAAGCTCAATTAGAGAATTTAGCATGTACTTAGGGGGAGCATGACCAACATAATGTATGTCAAAGGGAGAAAATATCTTGGTCCACCCTTTGCCCTTGATGTCAAAGGGGGAGAGTGACTTGGTGTTGTTGTTGCCATCAAGTCCAAAGGGGGAGATTGTTGGCATTATGATATACGTGTTGTCCTTGATGGAACCTCACTCAGATAAAATATCACAGTGCAGCATGTCAACAACAAATAATTATAGATCAGACTACAGAGAATGAAGAAAGAGACATATACATAGTTTCACCTTGACCAAGATGCGTATACACACAGGTTCATTGAACATAAGTAGTGTATACGTACACACACACTTTCATAGAAAGAAAAGCGCCTATATTTTGGAAAACTAAATTTTTGGTCCGAAGTATTTGGTCCAAGGTATTTTGATCCATGGTATTGAGAAAGGCTTAAAACTATACAAAGTGGAGAAGATCATTAGGCCAAGGTGTGCAAGTATCGAATATCTAATGAAGTGTGAGATCTAGTATGCAGGTTATTAGCTTATGGTGCTTTACTTGATCCGAACTAAGGATGAAGCTTAGTTGTTGATGAGGGATAAGATCTAATGATGGATTGGGATCTTAAGGCTTGAAATGAATTATCATTATATCATTTGATCATATATAGTCTAGATCTTAATACTAACGCATGTGCTATTCTGTAAATTTTGTGATCTAGGTATAACTGAAGTCTAGAATAGCTGCAAAATCATGAATTAATATTTACAGATGTGTACGCTGGTTGGCATTGATAAAACCACATATACATGTAGGTTCAACACATGCAATTAGCGTATACCTTATAAATTATGTTTTGGTTGTTTTTGTTTGCTGTTGTAGAGTTCTGGGTTCTACTTTGGGTTCTGGTGACTATATTCTAGTGATAGTGTTCTGAATGATTAGATTCAGGTTATGATGATTGAGTTTCAGTGATTGGTTGATGCAGATGTACTTGATGATTATATTGTAGTTGTGATGTTGTTGATGGTTCCAGTATGAAAATTGAATGAAATGTGGCCTTCAGATTGTGGTGTTGTAATATAGGAGTATCCAGTCTGAAAATTCATGAAATGTGGCCCCTCGTAGAAGAGTGGAGTTTTCTGTAGGCTAGCACCTACGCACTAGTAAACATATTAGCTAGTACAAGAGCTAAGGGGTTGTAGCTCCCTTCCAGTAGTAGCTGGAGAATGATAGAAGGTTGTAGCCTTCTGTAGGTTGGTGCCTACGTACTAGTATGAGTTTGCACCAATACAAGATTGTAAACAGATTTTCTTATTATTAAAAGAAGACAAAGACGATAGTACCAAGTGGTTTTTACCCACATTGGGTTTCCACCTTATATCTTGTTCTTTATGTGTGTTTCTTATGTGTGATGCTTTATTCTACTTTTACTACACTTTCTAATAAATATTTGATATACCGATTAAAGTTCAATACATGATAAAATGTTTAAAACAAAAATTCTCTACATATAAACTGGTTGATTTAAGGACAGTCACGTGTACACACTAGTTCACTTAGCTGAAGTAGCGTATACAAATTTGTTTGAGAAAATAAATTATTGATCTGATAATACTGATTCACCCCCTTCTCAATATTATTTCCAACAATTAGTATTGGAGCAGGTCCTTCAGAAGAAGCTTGATCACTTGAAGGGAGATCCATCATCATGAGTAATAAAGAAAGCATGGGATCCATTAGACCACTAATCTTTGATGGGAGAAACTTTATTTATTGGAAAATAAGAGCCAACACCTATCTACAATAACTTGGAATGGATGTCTGGGAAACTGTAGAAGGAGGATATACATTTCCAACAGTAATTCCTACAGATACAGCATGTAAGAAGCAATATGAAACCAATGCTAGAGGTATCAATACCCTATTGGGAAGTCTGTCACAATCAGAGTTTATCAAAGTCATGCAACTCAAATCATCCAAAGAAATATGGGACAAAATAGTTTTGAGCTACTAAGTAGACTCTTAGGTAAAATGTGCTAAACTTCAAACTCTCAGAATTTAGTATGAAACTCTTAAGATGCACAATAATGAATGTATAGCTAGTTACTTCTTACGTATAGATGAGGTTGTTAATTGTATGAAGAATCTGGGTGAGGATATAAAGGAAGTTACCTTAGTTGAGAAATTTTTTAGATCCTTGTTTGCTAAATTTGAATCAAAAGTGACTACCATAGAAGAAAAACATGATCTGCAGACTATCACTATGACACAACTTCACAGAATCTTAACTGCCTTTGAGATGAGAAGAGGAAGTCCATCAGATATGAGAGAAGCTACATTTAAAGCTTCAGCAAAGAAAAGGAAGAACACAACGAATCATGACATATTTTAGAAGAGGAAGATGAGATAAACTTTGTCAAGAAGCTTCAATGGGGTTCTGGAAGATTTAGAGGTAAGCTACCCTTCAAATGCTTTGCCTATGGCAGAGTTGGTCATTATGCTGCCAATGTCCTCATAAAGATAAATATGAAAAAGGGAAGAAATATGCAAAATGGAATAGAAAACAAGTTGTAAATAAAAGAAGTTACTATACTCATGAAGATAGCGATGGCTTATCAAATAGTGATGAAGATTTAAATAGTAATGACTATAGACTTCTAATGGCTTATGACGATGATAATTTTTGGGATGCTTTAAAAGAGAATGATATTCATAAAGAAATTTCTAAACTGAAAAATTTGTTTAGAAGAAAATAATATGATTATAGATACCTTGACATACCAACTTGTTGAAAAAGAAAAACACAATGAAAAACTAGAATGTGAAATTGTAGGTATAAGAAAGGATCTTGAGGAAATGAAATTTCTCAATCTTAGATTTGATAAAGGATCAAAACCCTTAGATGAAATTATCAAATTGTAGGATTCTCCTCTGATAAAGACATGTCTTGGATATACTGGAGAAGCATCTCAATCATAGAAGCCGTCAACCTCCACTAAAAGTTACCTTGATGCAGCAAAGAGCAGTGAACAATATGACAATTGTCAGCAAAGGCATAAAGCAGATCACTAGGTAAATTAGTCTCAATCTATTCAAAGGATGAATAGAAGCCACAACCAATCTCAGGTAAATCATACTCAATTTTATCCAAAGATAAATATCAATAGAAACTACAATCACCAGGTCAATAGATTCGATAGTTGCAGGAGCTTCTTTAATGGGTAATGTTTTTCATGTCATAATTTTGGACACAAAGCTACCCAATGTGTTGTTAGAAAACCATCATGACTAGATAATCATGACATAAAATGAATATAATAGGGGCAAGAAAATTTCCTATATAACTTTTCTCTTCTTGAAAATGAAATAGAAGCTCAATCTCTAACAACTTTGGTCATGAAGAATCTAAATGCAGGAGCAAATTTCGGCAATCATCTCAAAAGGACAAAACTCCATTAAATCCAAAGATATGGAAAAGGAAAGAATCTCAAACAGAAGGATGTGGTATAGCCTTGTATGGAGAAGGACAAGAAAATCAATGGTACATCGACAGTGGATGCTCAAAACACATGATAGGTGACAAAGAAAAACTTCACTCATATAATGCCTTAGAAAAGGAAAAGAATGTATCATTTGGAAATGACACTCCTCTATCATAAAAGGTAAAGGATCTATTTTCTTGAAAGAAAAGGTTAAAGATGAAAATTTTATAGACGGTTTAAAGCATAACTTGTTGAGTGTCAGTCAAATGTGTGATCAAGGAAATGAAGTGGTGTTTTGATCAAACGCATGTGTTGTTCGTGAACTTGATATAGGGGAGACAGTGATCAAAGGTGCAAGAACTTCAAACAACTTATACTTACTCAAGGGAGGATTATCTAAGCAAAATTGATGAAAACTGGTTGTGCCATAGAAGATTGGAACATCTAAGCTTTTCTCAAATAAGAAAAGCATGCATATTCAAGGATTTTTGTGATCTTCGAGATATCATCATCCCTGAAAATACAATATGCAAACCATGTCAATTCGGTACGAAAAATAGAGCTCACTTCATTGAAAAAGAAGGGTCAGCTAGTGAGCCTCTTGAACTTGTTCATACTGATTTATGTGGACCATCAAGGAAAAAGTAACCTTGTGGAGAGGAATATTTTATTTTGTTCATTGATGATTTTTCTAGAATCTGTTGGATAGGTCTCCTAAAGCATAAATATGAAGTATTTGAAAATTTCCAAGCCTTCAAAGCTTTTGTTGAAAATGAATTAGATCGAAAAATCAAATGCCTTAGATCTAATCGAGGAGGGGAATTTACCTTGAATGAATTCTTTGACTTTTTTGAACAACATGGAATAAAAAGGAAATTCTCCATCGCAAGGACTCCTCAACAAAATGGAGTGGTAAAAATATTGAACTGAACTATTCAACAAATGGCTCGAGCTATGCTAGATGAATCTACACCTCCTGCAACCTTCTGGGGTGAAGCTGCATTCGCTGCCGTAACTATTCTCAACAAGGCAAATGTTTGGGTAAATAGCACTCAAAATCCACATGAACTTTGGTATGGTAAGACTCATACTGTAAAATACTTTAAAGTTTTTGGAAGAAAATGTTATATGAAAAGGACTAATTATAAACTTGGTAAGTTTGAGCCTAGAGAAGATGAAGGAATTCTTCTTGGTTACTCTTCTCGAAGTAAAGGATATAAATGTTACAAAAAGAGACTAGGGAAAATTGTTGAAAGTATTGATGTTGTAGCTGACAAACCATGCAAAAATCGAAAACGAACAAAACCAGAAGATTATGACAATGAAGAAGATGGGGAGTATTTTCCCACATCAAATCACGATGATATTGAACAAGAAACCAATGAAGCACCAAAACAAGAGATAACCGTAGAAGAAAAGACTCCGTCCAGGTATGTTAAGAAAAATCATCCAGAAACTCAAATTTTAGGGGAAAAAGAGGCAGGTGTATAGACAAGAAGAACTATTACAGAAACCTCAAGCTATCTAGCATTACTATCCTCCACCAAACCTCAAAATGTAAATGAAGCATGCAAACATGAATGTTGGGTCAAGGTCATGAATGAAGAACTTGAGCAAATTGAAAATAATAATACCTCGGAATTAGTTCCTAGACCTCATGATAAAAATATTATAGGAACTAAATGGATATTCAAAAACAAGCTGAATAAAAATGGAGAAGTCATTAGAAACAAGGCTAGACTTGTCTGTGAAGGGTATGCTCAACAAGAAGGTATAGATTTTGAAGAAACTTTTGCACCTGTTTCTAGACTTGAAGCCATAAGGATTTTTCTTGCTCTTTCTAGCTTTCAAAAATTCAAAGTATACCAAATGGATGTAAAATCTGCTTTCCTTAATGGAGATTTAGAAGAAGAAGTTTATATTGAGCAACCATAAGGATTAATTCTTGGAAATGATGCAAAACTTGTATGCAGACTCAAAAAGGATCTCTATGCTCTGAAACAAGCTCCAAGGGCCTGGTATTACCATCTTGACAAATATCTACACCAACAAGGTTTTTCAAAAGATTCAACAAATAGCAATCTATATACAAAGATTGACACTGATAAATTGTTAATTATTGTTGTTTATGTTGATGATATCATTTTTGGCAGCAATGAAGAATCCATGAGTCATAATTTTGCTTCAGTAATGCAGCAAGAATTTGAAATGTCCTTGCTTGGTGAACTTACCTATTTTCTTGGTCTACAAGTTCAACAAAATAAAGATGGTATTTTTCTTTCACAAATCAAATATCTCAAATAGATCTTGAAAAGGTATAGCATGGAAGATTCTAAACCTATATGTACCCCAATGATAACAGGATGTAGTCTTAGCTCAAATGATGAATCAACAGTAGTACATCAACCAAATTACAGATCCATGATTGACAGTCTGCTTTATCTAATAGGTACCCAACCTGACACCATTTATGGAGTAGGAATAGTTGGAAGATTCGAAGAAAATCCAAAGGAATCACACCTTTAGGCAGTCAAAAGAATTTTCAAATATCTTCAAGGAACACAAAACTTTGGTTTATGGTATCGTAGAGATACATATCTCACTCTTCATGCATATACATATGCAGATTGGGCAAGAAGCGATGATGATAGAAAAAGCACTAGTGGTGGTGCATTCTATATGGGTTCCAAGTTAGTGTCTTGGTTCAGCAAGAATCAAAGTTCAATTGTACTATCTACAGCTAAAGCAAAATATGTAGCTGCTACATCTTGCTGCACACAACTACTTCGGATGATGCAAACCTTGCAAGACATTCAGATCACATGTACTCCAACCATCTACATTCTATGTGATAATACAATTTCCATCAGTATTTCAAAGAATCTAGTCATGCACTCCAAGACCAAGCACATTCCCATCAAATACTATTTTCTACATGAACAAATGCTTAAACAGAAGGTCAAATTGGAGTATGTTCTCTCCGAAGAATAATTTATTGTTATATTTACTAAACCACTACCTAGAGAGACATTTGAATATCTTAGACAAAAGTTGGGAGTAGTTGTTGCATCATCCTGTTGTTGAATCCAACTTTTTCAGAGGAAGGTTATTATATGCGTGTTTCATGAAGTATAGTCACATACACATGTGGGTTTCTATGGGTAAAGGAGCATATAGTTGTTTCAGACAAGCAAAATAGTGGGGCAGGATCTGAGATGGGAGCTCTGACTGATACTAATGATTAAGGTTTAATGCTATGTTCATGAATTTTATCTGACTAGCAAAGATGCCTTAATCATTTACATGTTAACAATGCACAGGTAGCATAGGTTCAAGGGGAGCATTAGCCTTCACGTACATTCAGCATTGTTGGCATTATAGTCGCTAAGTCCATCTATGGCTTTAGATATTTATACCATTTGTTACTCAAGTCATGTAAAAGTCTAGGAATTGATATGTCTTCTCATACATTTGAATGAGTCCTCTTGGACAAATGATGTAATTTGTATCCCCACTTTACATGGGATGGATGATGTAATATTTCTTGCTTCCATCATGTATAAACATTTGGTCACTCGGTTGGGAGATGGATGAAGGTATGAGTCATTGGTGATCCTCACATATTTGAGTTATAGAGTTATGTTATTCTTTTAGAGAATTGTTTTTTACAGACTCTGGTTGTACTCAGGAAGAGCATGGATGGTTTTAGTGCATCTCAACATGTACAAAAGGGAATCTCAATCAGAAAATTCAGCATGTACTCAGGGGGAGCATGACCAACATAATGTATATCAAAGGGAGAAATTATCTTGGTCCACCCCTTGCCCTTGATGTCAAAGGGGGAGAGTGAATTGGTGTTGTTGTTGCCATCAAGTCCAAAGGGGGAGATTGTTGGCATTATGATACAGGTGTTGTCCTTGATGGCAACTCACTCAGATAAAAGATCACAGTGCAGCATGTCAACAACAAAGAACTACATATTAGACTACAAAGAATGAAGAAAGAGAGGTATACACAGTTTCACCTTAACCAAGCTACATATGCATGCAGGTTCACTGAACACAAGTAGCGTATACATACACATGCACTTTCACAGAAGAAAAAGCACCTAAATGTTGGAAAACTAAGTATTTGGTCCAAGGTATTTTGATCCATGGTATTGGTCCAAGGTATTTGGTTCGAGGTATTGACCCCGGGTTTTTGGTCCCAAGTGGTTTTGATCCATCATATTGGGAAAGGCCTAAAACTATATAAGGAGGAGAATATCACTAGGCCAATGTGTGCAAGTATCAAATATCTGATGAAATGTGAGATCCAGTATGTAGGTTATCGAGTTATGGTGCTTTGTTTGATCTGAGCTAAGGATCAACCTTAGCAGTTGATGAGGGATAAGATCTAATGATGGATTGGGATATTAAGGCTTGAAATGAATTATCATTATATGGTTTGATCATGTATAGTCTAAATCTGAATACTGATGAATGTGTTATTTTGTAAATGTTGTGATCTAGGTATAAATGAAGTCTGGAATAGCTGCAAAATTATGAATTAATATTTACAGATGTGTATGTTGGTTGGATTTGATAAAAGCGTGTATACATGTAGGTTCGACACATGGAAGTAGTGTATACCTTATAAAGTATGTTTCAGTTGTTTCTGTTTGCAGTTGCATAGTTTTGGGTTCTACTTTGGGTTCTGGTGACTATATTCTGGTGATAGTGTTTTGAATGATTAGATTAGGTTATGATGATCGAGTTTTAGTGATTGGTTGATGCAGATGTACTTGATGATTGTATTGCAGTTATGATGTTGTTGATGCGTCCAGTATGAAAACTAAATGAAACGTGGCCTTTAGATTGTGGTGTTGTGTTTCAGGAGTATCCAGTCTGAAAATTCATGAAACGTGGTCCCTAATAGAAGAGTGGAGTTTTCTGTAGGCTGGCACCTAGGTACTAGTAAACATATTAGCTATTACAAGATCTAGGGGGTTATAGCTCCCTTCCAGTAGTAGCTGGAGAATGAGAGAAGGTTCTAGCCTTCTAGGAGTTGGTGTCTATGTGTTGGTATGAGTCTACACCAGTACAAGATTGTAAACATATTTTCTTATTATCAAAAGAAGACAAAGAGGACAACAGCAGGTGGTTCTTACCCACATTGGGTTTCCACCTTATATCTTGGTGTTTACATATGTTGCTTATGTGTGATGCTTTATTGTGCTTTTACCACACTATCTAATAAATCTCTGATATACTCATTAAAGTTCCATACATGATAAACTCTCTAAATCAAAACTTCTTTACATATATGATGGTTGCTTTAAGTACAGTCGCATGTACACTGTAGTTCACTTAACTGAAGTAGCATATAAAAAATTGTTTGGAAAATTAAATTATTGATTTGATAATACTGATTCACCCCCTCTCAATATTATTTCCAACAATTGGTATCGGAGCAGGTCCTTCAGAAGAAGCTTGATCACTTGAAGGAGATATATCATCATGAGTAATTAAGAAAGCATGGGATCCATCAGACCGTTAATCTTTGATGGGAGAAACTTTTTTTATTGGAAAATAAGAACCACAACCTATCTACAATCACTTGGAATGGATGTCTGGGAAATTATGGAAGGAGGATATACATTTCCAGCAGCAATTCCTACAGATACGGCACGTAAGAAGCAATATGAAACCAATGCCAAAGTTGTCAATACCTTATTGGGAAGTCTGTCACAATCAAAGTTTGTCAAGGTCATGCAGCTCAAATCAGCCAAAGAAATATGGGACAAAATCATTCTAAGCTATGAAGGAGACTCCTAGGTAAAACGTGCTAAATTTCAAACTCTCAGAATTCAGTATGAAACTCTTAAGATGCACAGTGATGAAAGTATAGCTAGTTACTTCTTACGTATAAATGAGGTTGTTAATTGTATGAAGAATCTGGGTGAAGATATAAAGGAAGTTACCTTAGTTGAGAAATTTTTGAGATCTTTTTCTGCTAAATTTGAATCAAAGGTGTCTACCTGTTGATGCCTCGAAAATCATTGCATCAACATCGGGGGATAACCACCAGGTCCGAACCTTAATGCAGCTCCTTTTCCATTTGGGATGGTGGCTCCGACTGGATATAATGGGACCAGTTTCCCAATGATGAATAAAAAGGGATGGATGAGTGACTGGTTTTTTAATAAGTGATAATGGATGGATGACTTAATCTAAAAAGTGAAAATACAAACAACTATTCTATCCTGGGAAGCTTCTATTCTTAAGTACAACATTTGATGATCTTTGTTCATCAATAGGCATATAGATGACTCTATTCAATAAACATAGACATTCCTTCATATAATAATTGCTTTGTTCAAATAGTTGAACAAAGTAATTAATAAAACATTGTTACACTTGTCTTTTTATATTACTAATACTTGTATGATTAAAAGAAAAGCACGCTGTAAACATCCAATAGTGGAAAGTATAAAGAATGTTGTTGAAACACATGCATATATTCAATAATAGCAAGAATGATCAAATAACAATTCACATAAAAAGAATGAATTTAGACATAGATAGTAGTACCATATGAGCTGCAAATCATTCCCAACACCAATCGCAATTCGAATTCCTTCTTTCAACTAAGAGATACTTTTAAATAAAGGCAGTAGTGCACATCCACATAAAAGCTTCGTTGTCAAAAATTGGAATAATTGGCCCAGTCTTTATAAAAAGATATACCTGAAGTACAGTAGTGCAACTTCAGGTTTAAGTCATATACAAAAACTTAGGACCCTTTATAAATACATGAAAGGGTCTATAAATACTTAATTAAACTAACTAACTACAAAATTAAAATGCTATTAAATTAGTATAACTTGATCTTGAATATCTCCTCCACAGCAATCTGGTAGTCGACAGCATGATTCATCACTTTGGCTATTTGCCTTTTGACCTAAGTTGGCATATCGCGAGCATCGGTTCCACTTCTTGAGGGCAGCTGAGACGAGAATTGAGCTGAGCCGAATAGGTGGCATCGTGTATATCGAGAATGATACACCCAATTACATCTGTTAGGCACTTGAGGGCGGCTCTCTAGTTGTATGATTTTACTGTTGGGTTGTGTTATATTCTTTCCAAGAGTAACCGGGGGGTTAGAGGGGGGGCGGAGCCCCCCTCTACGGGGTTCGGGGTAGCGCCCCGAAATTATTTTTTTTGGACCCTATATTAGGTTGGGCGAACCTACCTATGGTTTTTCGGTCCATAGTTTTGGATGCGATAGTTTTCAGTCCATGGTATTGGATGCTTCGGCATGTATAAATATGTATTGTAACATTGAAAGGAATATAATGAAAAATCAAGCCGGTAGTCTCGGTTTTGAGATCCAGTGGGAAATCTCTGTGTATATGTGTTTTATGTGTTATGCTCTCGCATTTTTATTTTTCCTGTGATTTAGAATTTGTATGCAGGTAATTTCTGTACGGGGTTGAAACCTACAGGCCCAGTCTCGTAGATCGTTGATATGCAAGATTTTACTTTACAAAGGAAAAGGCTCCCAGACACAGATCTGATGGCCTTAGTGCCTGAGGGCTAAGCCCATGGTTCCATCCCACGGTCATATGAGGAAAGCCATAGGAGGGGCTATAATAAAGGGGCGTTAAGGGGGAAATCAAAAGTGCTCGTTTCATCTATTTTAGAGGAAAAAAGGCCCATGCCTGAGAGACTACATTGTTACATTGTAATTCATATCACCCACCACATCAAGGCACTGATAGTGCAAGACAAAGGTTTAAAGGGTGTGATGGGTCAAAAACTATGGTTTTAAGAGGAATAGGTGGTGCATTCAAAGCAGGGGATGGGTTGATCCCGAAGAATTCCATTGTGACATGGGTTCGAGAGCCAAAAACGAATGAATTAAAGGTAGAAAAGAGTCAAGACAGAGGTGGGTGAAGCAGTGCAAGAAGCCATACCTTAAGTAGAGCAACTCCTGCAGTAGAGATGATCACAGGATGAGCAAGGAGATCTTTGTATTTTTTACATCTTATGTTTATTTATTTGTTGTACTATAACATGCCTCCTTTTAATGAGGCTTTTAATTCTGTAATATCTTGGGCCACAGAGCTGTCTATGATTGAGAAAACTAGTTGAACCGACAACTAAGGCTAGGCTAGAGATATTTTGCTATACTGAACTTTCTTGCTCCCCTCTCTAGATAAATAGGGGAAAGCAAGACTTAGAAAAGGTTCAGAAATTCTATAGAAAACACTGCATGCTATTTTCAGATTGTATCTCTTTGTAATACAAATATTTTTCAGAATATCAAGGAAACAATGGTGATTCCCCCTTCAAGTATTACAATATGTGTTCCTTTTGTCAATATCATTTTATTGTCATCTTTCCTCTTTGTATTCATGCACATTATAGCTGCTAGAAACGTTTCAAACTTCCTCATAGATTTATTTGTATTGATATGTGAATGCAAGTGCATGTAATTATATCACAGATTCACTTGTCTCAATATTGTTGATGCATATACCTATGTGGGTTATTGAAATCATATCTTTAAATTTGAAACACATGAATCATATTAGTCTGCCCCTCCTTCATCCATTATTTCTTCTTGTAACTCAAATAAGTATAGAAATCCTTAATGCCTAAAGCTTTATGTGTTAAGTGTAGAATGCTGGAAGCCTTATGCTCT
The DNA here is from genome assembly GCA_000404065.3 of Pinus taeda. Classification (NCBI taxonomy): domain Eukaryota; kingdom Viridiplantae; phylum Streptophyta; class Pinopsida; order Pinales; family Pinaceae; genus Pinus; species Pinus taeda. The sequence continues at coordinate 43,313 of APFE031267174.1, read as the reverse complement.
ATTTGATGAGTTGTTCTTTCTGTTGGTCCTCTCTCATCTTCTCTGCAAAAGCTTATTAAGCTGTAATGCCTTGAAACACTCGACCTTCACTATTCTTATGCATATTTCTGAGATCTAAACTTGTGAAGAAGTACCAAAAATCCATGTTTTATTTCTTTGGATAAATGAACCAACCCATTCCCTATGTATATGTATCTATGAAACATAAGTGATGTCTCCACTTTCCTGTAAATCAATTGAGACACACCAATTTAGATGTTCCCAAGGATTGGTCTTATAAGTAATCCAAGGCTATCTCTGGGAGCTACAACATCTTTGGGTGCCTTTTTCGGGGAACTTATTGAATGATTTTTCCCCCGAGGTATGACAAACTGAGCACCCTTCGTGTAGGTGAGAAAAGTATGTTATGATTGCATTCATATCACCTTGGCGACTCTACACCCCACTCATTATCATTCATAATCCTTGCTTTTAAAAGGCCTCATATTCTCTCAGATACACCCCAACAAAAAGCCCCATTTGTATATGACCCAAAAAGGTTGATTTTCAAGAAATTCTGGAAAGGGAAAACTACCCCAGACTGTGCTACCATCTCACCAACCTTTGAAGTCCCTCCTCCAGTTCTCAGCCCGCTGCTGCTCACTATTCAGGACATACTCCTAAGGCCCTGACATATCCTCCTTCCCCTGCAACCCCTGTGGTCTTAACCCTAGTTCCTTAAGAAAATTTTAATCCCCCCCCGACCCCCACTAGTCTAGATGGCTCTTTCAAGCTTTTTGCTAAATAAGTATGCACCTCTTGATCTACCTTAGCCCTTGAATGCAATGCCCCGAGGACTACCGAAATCATCTACATAGGTTCAATGGGGAAGATGATAACATGACACAAAGTCACATTGAAACCTTCAATGGTTTTGCCGAGAACACAAATGTGGAACAACTGAATGTGGTCATGTGACTTTTTGTGCAATTCCTCAATGGAGAGGCTAGAAAATGGTTCAAATTCCTACCCAATGCCTCCATCACTACATGGGAGTAACTTGAAAAATCTTTCACCCAAAAGTGGGGAGAAAAGAGGAATCATGAGTAGCTCCTCACTGAGTTTAATGCCATATGAAAAAATACGAAGGAGGATACTTCATAATTTATTAAAAGATTGAATAAGTAGTAGTTCAATAACCTGCCATTTGACATAAAGCCTCCCCCAACTACAACTCGTGTGGTTTTATTGGGAGCCTTTGACTCCAACGTTGGCTTTAACTTGAGAGAAAGGAAGTCTACCACTCTAGACCAACTTCAGATTGATGCTCTCAAAGTGGAATCAAATCTGGCCTTGACAGGGAAGTCGAGGGAAAAGCAAGAACCTATTGAACCCAAAAGAGGAAAAGAAGAGGCATCCTCCTCTGGTCAAGATAGAGAATCATCAGACCCAAAGTGGGGCGATCTAGACAAACTCATCAAGGGTTTATCACAGAAGGTTGGAAAGCTTGAAATCAAGAACAAGAACATCTCTAGGTAGAATGCTCAAGTCAACAACCGAATCTATAACCCACAATATAGAAGGCCTCCACTGCAACTACTTCTAAGGGAAAGAAAGGAGTAGCTTGATCAGATCCCTCATCCCTTATACTTGGAAGATTGTCCTGATGAACAATCATCAGATACATAGGAGATGTAGGGAAATATATATGCTGGTTTTGTTGAAGAAGAACATGAGATTATGGCTCCCCAGGAGGCCAGTCATCATAGAGAAGAAAAATCAGAGGAGGAAGATATGGATTATTATTGCAAAGAATTTACAGAGTTCATGTAAACACAGTCACAACGTAAGTATAATCTAATATCTTCAAAGAAGAGGATGAGAGAACCAGGACAACATGGGGAAGCTACTCCTCAAGTGGTTCCTCCAATACCAGACAAAGGGAAAGGTAAGCTCCATCCTGACCCACCCAAGATAGGAGTCTTTGTAAATAAGGAGATAAATGGTCCTCAGGGGCACACAGAAAAGGAGCACCTATTCCGTTGACAATTTCTAGTGGGAAGGGAGAAAGAACAGAGCTAGGAGATACTGTTGTGCTCTACAAACAACCCCCCATTTCATATAATTTTATTCATAAAACATTAACCTATGAAATGGGTCCCTTTAAAATAAAATTGATATCAATACTTCTATTGTTCAAAAAGTCTGATAATCAAATGAATGGTTTATAAAAACCTTTTTGAACAAACCCTTTTTAAAGAAATAACGCGAATCTTGGTCATTGCGATAAAGCGATCGCAAGATCGCATATCGCAATGACATAAGAGATATATAAGTGGCATAAAAGCTTTCCGCCGATGCGATATCGCATTCGGCGATCGGCAATATCCAATGCACGTCTAAAAGCGCCCCATTCCTTTTGCCCCAATGCGATGCGCAATCGGTGTTCGGCGATCGGCGGGTTACCTTCGCTTAAGTATCAATGCACATAAAGTTTTTCGCCGATGCGATATCGCATTCGGTGATCGGCGGTACCCAATACATATCGTTAAGGCGTGCTTGTCATCCCCCGACGTGATGCGATAAGGCACGGTTTTCAATAAAAAGCCGTTAAAGTGATTGGAAAGCTCAATTTATTCATATTTAAGGCTTAATCATTTCCGCTCGGCCGCCAATACGTCCATTGCATGCTTAAGGAGATTACTCGCCCAAATAACGATATAATGGGCATTTATAGGGTGACAGGTTTTTTATACGGCCAATTAATGGAATCATGTCTTAAAATCTTTCTATGGATTGTCTCCGCACCCATTTTAAAAGCTAAATATATTACTGCGCACCTATTCATATGTTATCACTTGCAAGTTTTCATTGTTATCTCTCTCTATTACGCACAATTGCCTCTCTGTGCAGAATTCATTCATAGACAGGAATTCGAGCATGATGGGTAAGAAATCTAAGAAGACTGCGGGTGCTTCCAATCCACCAGTCACAGGACAAGCTGCTGCAAACAAGAAGAAAGGCCTAATATCTGATACTACATGCACGGGTCTCACCAGAGTGACTTGGCAAGGCACTTACGACTTAATTGAAGCCGAGAAACCAAAGAAGACGGTAACAGAAGCTACTGCGGATTCACTACGGAAGTCTGATTGCACTCTCAAATATTTAGCCGACTCTTTCCTTCACAGGATAGCAGCCAGGGAGCAAATTCTCCCATACACAGACGTTGTGCGATGGGCAATTGAAGAAATCCCAATCATGGACAGAACTTTCAGCACCAGAGATGGGAGGATTTTCGGATCATTCAAAGCAGATGACTTAAGGCAAATGTATCATTTGCCCGAGCTAGAGAAAATATACAACAGCGCCTTCCTGGAGAAGTTTGCAAGCGAAAATGAAATTGAATCTGAACCCATCAAGGATTGGAGGCAAAATCCGAACAAGCACAAACACGAATCTTCTAGTAAGTATTCAGTTGATTCTTTGGCTTCTCCTTATTGCTTTGCGGGTATAATGATGTGTAGGTTATGGGGATTACACGACTCTACTAGTTTTACCATAGAAATGGTTCCTCTTATGGAAGCAGCAGTAAATAGTATAATCATGGATTGGGCTACTATTCTCTCGGATAAACTAGCAGTAGTTGTTCGTGATTTTAGAAATAAGACCGTGGTCAATGAAAGGAAAATCCCCCCATTTTACTATAGTGCATATATCTTCGACACATTATGTTTCAATTCCGAATTTCCTGTTCTTGGTTGGAGGTGGACTGCACAGGACCCCTCGCCCATTCATATATACCACCAAAAATTGTGGAAGTCTTCTTACAAAAACCACCTGTATCAAATCTGTAATGGCTTTATGGTGCCCATTTACTATTCCATTTTTGATAAACCCATTTCAAAGATTTCCTACCAAGCTTCCTTTGATTTACCAGCAGTGGCTAGTTGGTTTGGAGAAGAGCAATTTACCTATGTCAGAGTTTACGGCAGCCAAGCGAACCCACATGTTCTCCCTTTATATGTTCCAGATAAGTTGCTAGCAAGAGAAATCGCCTATCAGATTACGGCTGAGAGTACTACACAGACTCTCAAAAAGGAAAAGAAAAGAGGTTGGCCCGATTTTCCCTTAAGGTGTGGTGTCTTTACGCTGCATGATCTCAAACATGCAGAAAAGGAAGCTACAAAGATTCAATCTTTATCTCTGGCCACAATCCCAAACAAGGCATTTGATCCAAAGCTAGTTGCCTATGCCGCATTAGAACACGCCAAATTAACAACGTTTGAGCATCAAGAAGATATGTTCGATGACCTGTTCATTGCAGTTGAAACAATAGGACAAGCTAAAGAACTCGCTAGGATGAAATATAATGATGAAGGGTTGACTGAATTTAATAAACTTAGAGAGCAGAGGTTGCAAACTCTACCTCTAGATTTATTAGCAACGACCCCAGCGACATCGTCAAGCGAGCCTGTTCGGCAACAGACAAAGGAACCTCCTGCTATAGCAAAAGATCATAATAAGGAGCAGGAGGAAAAGCAGAGGAAAGAACAAGAGGAAAAGCAAAGGAAGGAGCAGGAAGAACGGCTAAAGAAAAAACATGAGGATAGACAGCAGAGGGAACAGGAGGAGCATCAGAAGAAAGAACATGAACAAGTACAGAAGGAGTCTCAAACTGAGCAAGGGTAATAGACCACTACTAATGTCAATGTGGACACTACCACAGACCCTAAATTGCTCCAGGAATGGCAGCAGTTTGATTCTATCATCAGTGGAGGAAAAGGCTCAAAAGGTACAGACACTTCTAAGACCAGCGACATGCGAGATGATACTTCATCTCAGGTTCTAAGTGGAACTAGCAGCCCACCTAAGTCTAAGGACATTGAGATAATTCCAAAAGATCCCACCGATCAAATCATTCTACAGGTAGAAGATATTCCTCCATTGGATGTTTTCTACAGCCCGAGGCATAGAGAAGTTGTAAAGCGATCAAGGAAAAGACGAAGGATTAATCAACCTTCTATCTTTCCAGAGCAAACGGTCACGGGTAATGTAGTATGGAAGGAGAAATTGGACCCCTCCGATGATCTAACTAAATTGTCACAGTATGCTGGAGCCTATTCGGCATCAACAATCGACAAAGCATCGGAGGTAAGCCTTCTATTGAAGAATAAGGACCAAGAAATCTCCACATTACAGACGGAATTGGCCAAGACAAAGCAGAAGGCAGCGCAAACAGAGGAGCAGTTGCTGGCACAACAGCAAATGAATAATCAATTAACCCAGCAATTGGAAGCGGAGAAGAAAAGGATTGACCATACTGCGATCCAGAAACAGAAAAAATTGACAGAGGCATTGGAAAAGTTGAAAGCAGTGAATGAACAAATGGTGAAAACCAAAGATGAGCAAATCGCTCAAATGTCATCGCAGCTAGAAAAGATAAAAGGCACTTCGCAAGTGGTTAGAAAAGAAGCATCGTTGATAAACAATGCACTAATATCTCAGGTTAAACTCTTGTGTCAACAGATCGCTCAAGCTGAGCCACTGTGCGAATTAACCACATCTATAAATGAACAAGTAGAGAAAGCTAGGGATGATTTAAATCAAGCCGATGAGGCCATTACTGCACATCTTGAATGGCAAGATTCGAATCAGGGAAAAGCAGCAAATTTGCCCAGGATACTTGAAACTCATAAGGATATACTTTTCACATAATGGCACACTCAGGTGATGAAAGCAGAGAGAGCAGCCTCAAGATGTAGATCAACTTCTAACTATCTGGTTGATTTAGTCAACAACACTCTCTACTTGGCGAATATGATTTCCCAATGTACACCAGGAAAGATGACAACAACAAATACATTGGAGCAGTCATGTTACCCTGAGTTAGAAGAAAAGGGAAGATTAATCGCCGGGGTTAATAGTTTAAACTTGGAAGCATATTGGCTTTTCCTAATTAAGCCACATACACAAAGAGCCGCCCTGAAGTGTTTGACAGATGCAATCGAGTGTATGATCCCCGATATTCAAGATGCTACCTATGCTGCCCAACTCAGTTTGCGCCTCAACAAACCTCCGGAAATTGAGCCAATGCTGGCAATAAATCAACTCAGATTCAAAGGAAAGCAACCGACTTGATGAATCACCCTCCAGCTCGCCAGATCGCTAGCCAAAATAGGATCAAAAGTTATTGATATCAGTTTAGTAGCATTTCTGTTTAGTAGATATTTAAATTAGTATTGTATTTATAGACCCTGTCATGTTTTTAGAAAGGGTCGTAAAATTTTGTAAGAGACTTAACAGACTAAAGTTTGCACTACTGTGCTTCAGCCATTATTCTTTTATGAAACTCAACCAGTTGTCCTTACTTTAATGAGGAAGTTTCTTTATACAATTGTGCACTATTGTCATTGATTGAAGAATGTTTTTGCGTTAAAGGAAGAACTGCACATAACGATTGATATCTGGGAGTGTCACGCAACTCATATGGTATTTCTATCTATGTCTGAATTCATTCCATTTATATGAATTGTTATGTAATTATTATTGCTATCGTTGATTATATGCATGCGCTATAACAGCAGATCTTATTCATTCCACTATTGGATGCTTAGTGATGTGCCTTTGCTTTTAATCATGTGTATGATAATGATATAGATGTTTAAAGTGTGGTAATTTCGCTTCAATCGCTCTGCTTAACTATTTAAGCACAACAATCTCAAATGAATTAATATCTATGTTGTAAAGATATAGTCATCTATATGCTTATCTTTTAGACATAGAACATCAAACGCTACGCTTTAAAGCTCAATAGATTCCCAGGATAGTTTCATTTATTTATATTTATGTTAATAGTTTTAGCCTTTCGCTCACCGCTAGTGTTATCTATAAATCATTCACTCATCCCATTTATCTATTTATGGGAAACTGGTCCCATTATCCCCAGTTGGAGCCACTACCCCAAACGGAAAAGGAGCTGCACTAAGGTCCGGACCGGGTGGTTTCCCCAATGTTGTTGCAGCGATTTTCGAGGCATCAACATTTTTGGCACTAGAAGGAGGGCCTGACTGTGAATGGCAAGCAAACCCAAATCTGCAAGCCATTCTAAGAGTAATTCTCCCTCCAAATCTCCTCGTTATTCTTGATCGCATGCTGGTTCTCCAGTATACAATCAAGAAGAAGAGGAATCAACTACCACTGCTCACACCCATCATACTCCAGAACAATTAAGTCTTGAATCCCCTGAAGTCCAGTCTCTTATCCATAAACTTCAGAGCTTCTCGATTTCGCCACAGAGATCTGAGGTATCACAAAGCAGTGCGACTTCGCAATTCAATCTATCTCATCCACTTACCAGACTTCAAAGTGAAAAGCTTGGTATTGAACCCATTGAGTTCCCTTTACCCAAAAGGAAAAGGGCCAAGAAATATACTGAAGGGTCTGATAGTGGAGAGCTTTCATCCACATCATCCATTTCATATCCCCATCTACAAAGTCAACCACCCACTCCTCCATTACATATTGTTGTACACCAAGGAACAGAAGCCTCAACATCTCAATCTACTCACTCCTCGATATTATCTACTTCCCATACATCTGGAATCCCAATAGTAGTATCAACCACCGGTACTATTACAATGGTAGATCCATGGACCAGACCTGGTGCAGTCAATATGCCT